>VDFB02347260.1:130235-159950 GCA_007258455.2 Sequoia sempervirens
TCATTGATGTCAATAAGCTTATGTGTTGTCATTGGTGTCAACTATATGAGTAGGAGGTTGTTGCAAGAGTATGATTAGTTAGTATTGATTTGATGTTGTCTCTGATGATGCTTTGATTAGTTGCATTATGTTGTCATTAGTAAGCTACTGATGTCAACCTCTAGTGTTTCTTTGATAAGTTTTTGCCTATGGATGTATGATTGAGTTTCTATGTTGCTATTGACTTGGTGGTGATGAGGAAGTGCTGAAGATGTTGAGGATGTGTCTCTGGTGCTTGGTTTCCAAGTGATTTTGAGAATATTTGAATAAAAAGAGGAAACAGTGTGTTGTAGTGGTGTTCTGTGTTGCAGAGTAGCATTCTGGTTTGGCTCCACATTTCTTTTGGGTTGAAGATTTTCTTGTATAGTTTGAATATGTTTTTCAGAGGTGTTCAGAGGTGTTGCATTTAGAATTTGGTGTGCTGGATCGCTGTGCAAAGGAAGTTGTGTTCAAGAGTGTGTGAACTATGTATTGCATAGGTGTCTAGGAGAAAGGTTTTTGCTTTGCATTTCTCCACAAAGTGGTTTTAGGTCTTGTGGATTTGGAAGGATGCTGATAGTGTTTGTATCTTTCTCCAGTTAAAGTTTTTTTAGGTTTGGCACTTCAAAAGTCGGTTTCTTGAGTTGTAGTGTATGGTAGAGTTGTTTGTGTGAAATGGGTGTGTACATTCTTTAGGTGAAAGTTGTTGTAAAGGAATTTGTTGGATTTCAAGGTGTTTGTGGAATATTCTAGATCGTTTTCAAGCATGGTGTGTGGTCCACGAGTCGTCCTTGGATTTAAGGAAGTGTGTACTTAATTGCTTAATGGTGTTAACACAGGTTCGATCGACCTTGGGTGTTTACACTAATTGCGGAGTTGCTTTGGTGTTTGTGGAAGCATGGCATGGCATGTATGAGTGGGTTTAGGTCCTAGCTAAGGTGTGTTGTGGGATTCCTTCATTCCTTTCCATCGTGGGAATTTTTTGGTGCCGACCTAATTTAAATTTGCATGGTTGAGGTGCATAGCCAACCTTGGAGAATGTTTTCAAGGTTGAAGATGGTATAAATATAAGTTGAGTTGTTGAGGGATGAGAAGATAGATGTGTGTGATGCAAATGATGCGAATTGTAGAGTTGTGAGGTGTGAATTTGTGCAGTGTAACTTGCGAGCTTTCTTGTGTTAGATTACTGGATGTAGTGAGTAGAAGGCATCTACAATCTTTAGTAAGATTGCGAAGGTGTGGGTGATGCTGTGGTGGGCTTTTCTATTGCATTGAGATGAATTTCTCCTTGTAACACTCTTCTCTATCTTCTTTTCTATTTTGGAAGTGAGCCTTTGGTAGTGAGCCTTCTTTATTCTAGATAGTGAGCCCTCTGATAGTGAGTCCTTTGTAATCGGTGTTGATATTACTTTATATTGTGAGCTAATCCTCACTATGGTTTTTCCATTCTTGGGTTTTCCACATAAATCTGGTGTTTCCTTGTGCATGGTGTTGCTTTGGTTATGTTTCTGTTATTTTCTTTCATGATTAATCATTCTAACAAATTAAGGGTAAATTGATTTGATGTGGATCTGAATGTTTGTGAGGGTTTTGAAGTTTTAAGGTACAACTGATTCACCCCCCTCTCAATTGTTTTGTGCATTCAACACTTCTGTAGATTCAACATCAAGAATCTCTCCTAGAGGAATAGGTAGTATTCTAATAGCCACGTGTTCAACCTCCAAGATCTTCCCCAAGCAGTTAAGCTCCTTTCAAGGAACCAAGCTTTGATACCAATTGTTGAACACCTAGAATACTGAGAGGGGGGGTGAATCAGTATTCTTTTAAACCATTTAAACATTTAAACATCCAACTCACATAACATATTCTATTGCAATAATGAGGGAAAGCATGAAAACATCCAACAACATCACATAACACATGAACACCAAGATTTTTACGTGGAAAACCCAAAATGGGAAAAACGACGGTGAGGATCGGCTCACAATAGATTATAACTGGTTATATTATATTACAAAAGTGCTCACTATAGGTGGACTCACTACCCACTGAGAAAATAAAGATAGAAGAGAGTGGTGGCACATAGCCAAATTTGAACTGTTACAAATTGCATCTACAATATTGTTGGAGTACAGTTCCATTGAATCTCAATATACCGATTTCACACACTTTGTGCTATTCTAAATTAATACTCTTCTCTACTCTACATTCACACAATTCACATCCACAAACTCTAATCACATATCTATACACCACAAAACATCAAAAAGATTCTTCATATATATCCGCTTCATCTATAACATCAATTAGGTCAACCTAATTAGATGTAATAAGAAAAATGTAGCTTGTCGGTTCAATATACATACATACACTCTACGTGCCAAGATTAAAAGCTTACAACAATTTGAAATAGGTCGACATGGACCCAAAATAGAACCCATATAATGGATCAAAACATATTCAACTTCCGCAATACATCCAACTCATTAGGTTAGCACCGGTAATGACCTAATTACAAAATTTTCCAACTGTACATCCACATTCAGATACACAAACCTTCAACTCAATGCCATATGGAATACAAAGTCAACTAACACCTATTAGCACCTCCACGACTTCACAAATTCAGATTCTAATCTGTGGAGAAGTGCGGATTCAACAAAGCATATGCACTGAACTGGAAAACGCCTATAATTGCCAAGCTAAACTTCTATTACTCATAACTCCAAAACCAAAAACCAAACCAAGATGAAACTCTAGAATTAGGTTCCTCTATCAACCAACAAAATTATGTTAAAAGCGTAGAGCAAGATCTTCATCAACAAACCAATGCAGACCCAAATACCAAATCCCCTGTACATAGAATCCCCTGTATTGACACTTAGTTAATTTCCACAATAATTGTCTTCACCAGATCAAACCTTCTCGCAAAATTGTCTTTCACTATCATCCTCAAACATATTCAAGCCATCCAAAGTAGTCTACACAAGGGTCTTCATACAATGTTGACATCAATGACAACACTGCAATGCATAAATGTTCACTTTGTGATCATCCCACATGCCCATGTTTCCAGCAAGTTCATTAATGACATTTCCTTGTTCTTCTAACAAACCAAAGTGTTGGTGTAGAAGCCAAGGCATGATAAAGCTTGCAAGAATGAGAGAAAATGGTGTAGAAGAGAACTAGAATGCTTGAGAGTGAATGAATGAGAGAATGAGAAGTTAGAATGGAGAAAAGGCATACAAATGGGTGTTTTCAACATGTCTGCAAGCCATAGAGGCGTTACAATTCGTGAATAGGCAAGAATTGTAATGTCCCAATGGTTATGTAGGCATGAATATTTTTGGATGTTTTCGTGACACGCAAATGTCTGCATGTCATGCTAGCATCTGCGACAAAAAATCACCTATGTGACCAAAAAAGAAGGGGTTAGGGACACCATTAAGGTTAGGAAAAAGGGGAATTGCATTATCGAATTTAATTAGGCTAAAGGGGAGGTTATGGAATGCGAAATTGCATGGGGTGCAATTTTTGGAATTACATTTATATTGACACCCTTATACTTTTGTACTAGTAGACACATGAAAGTATCATGGTGCTCATGACAAATTGTGCATTTGGGTATGTATGGCGGCAAGGGGAATTAGGTTGAATTAATGACCTAAGGACCATAATATGAGTCCTTGTACCCTATACTTGACCCAAGTGTTGTTAGTATCAACCTTATAATAATAAATAGACATGCATATCCCACTAAGACATAGTTTTGGTAGATACTCAATGTGCTCATTGATGGATATGAATTCCTTACATCAATGGGATTTATATAGGAGTTTCTCCTTAGCACAACTAATTCTAAGACTTACATGCATTCACCCCTCATCATGGTTCAACAACAATCTTATGCATGTGCCATGCACTTGATATAGACTCAAGACAACTACCCCTATTAATTAGAACTTCACTCTTCATTACATGTGCATGACTTATGGTGCATATTAATAATATTCAAATTTGACAACATATGAACCAACAAGCTTCATGCTCTTTAAAATATCATGTCTTATGCTTATTAAAAGTTCATGCTCTTTGTGTAGGTTCCTTCACAACCACCTACATCACTTTTTGTGTATGCTCCTTGCAACCACCTCACTTTTTTGTTGCCAACTCCTTTGTAACCCTCTTTTTCTTTTAGCATTTATTTTTTGTTCATTGTAATTTATTGATAGTTGTTGTTGGTGTTTGATTTAAATTCTTTTCAAATGCTATTGCTAGAATTTTGTGCTTGTGGATTTTAAGATGGACCACTAATTACAAGGAACATGCATAAAATCATCATCCATATTTATATCCTTTTAATGAGTTTTTGTAATTTACTGTCATGATAACTACTTGTTTACTTTGATATTCATGATTAATTGTAGTTCACATGCAAGTCAAATAAGTGGTAGAAGATAAAGGTACCTTGCACTTTTCCTTTCTATTTTGAAATCATTTTGATGTGGCTGTCTCAAATGCAATGACTAGTAGATACAAGTGACATGTTTATGCACACAAGTTGACAATTTACTAGTATTTCCTAAACCTAACTCCCCACATCCCAAGGATCTATATCTAATCTACAAATTCCACATTTCTTGACCTTAGGTGAAGTTTTAGGTGTGGCTTTGATCTCTATTTTTTTTGTTTCTATAACTTAACTATTGACTATAGAAGCTTGCTACATTTGTATTTTGATCTTGTTGCTTGCTGCCCATATATTTCATTCTAGCTGCCTTTGTGACTTGAATTTTTATATTAACAATTCATGTACATAGCCTTCAAACTGCATTTGTTAGATAGTTAATGTAGAAACATTTAACATGCAAACTACTATGATACTTCATTTTGAAACCAAAATGAATAACTATTTTTTCATTCTTATACTTTTATGGTTCAAATTTTTGAATCATTATATCATTTATCCTTTTAGGATATATATATTTTTTGGAATGGAGACACAAAACAAGATGATTTGGATGTTTTTGCTACTACACAATCTTCAATTTTGAGAAGTTAGATAGTGATCATACTTTTACTAGAGTGGCAATGGGATAGTTTGTGGTCTTCCAATCTACTTGCATTATCTAATGTCAATGATGATGATTGTTGGTCTTGATGAATCTACCCAGATGATAATGATTAGTGATTGTATTATTTTAATATTGAACAATGAATATCTATCATGACATTGAGTTTGATGAATTGATATTGAACTACTATACTTTATTTGAAATATTTAAGGTATTTTTGTTTAGCATATGCATGATATGTGGCATTTTGAACTTATAATTCCTATTTTTAGCTTGCAAAGATGTATATATTTTTTGTATGGATGTGCCTAGAATATACCTAGCAATTTTTGTTGTTGTGGTAGCATTTCATATCCATACTTGATTCCATTCAAACAAATTAGATTTTTTTCATCCATTTGTTCCATCGAAGTTCTTTCCTTTTTTGCATACATTGCATCATCATTATATTATCACATCGAATAGAGTTAGCATCTACATAATTAGCAACAAACTAGGCATCTTGCATAGTTTCTTGACTTATCTTCAATTTTGTTCAAATCAGTAAATTGATCTAAGGGTTTGACTAAGGTGAAAAATCCTTGTACAACAAACTCCAATGTTATTTAGTGATACCACCATTTTTAGATTGCAAAGGAAAACATGTTTATGAAGGCCACCATTGTGCATACCATTTTCATAGAAGGTCACTTCCATGGATCTAACACTGAAGTTGCATGTGTAGGGATCACTTTCACAATTGCAAGAGAAAACTAGAGTACAAAGAAAATTGATTTTATCCTATTAGATTGTCACAATCCTAGATCTAATACAAAAGCACCACATTGGATTGCTACACATAGTCCTACATTAGAATATCCACAATTTGAAAATGAAGCTAAGTCCATGGTCCCCTCTTTGGAAATTTCAAAAGTGTGTTCCTCCCACCCTGCATTGGCAAATAGGAAGCTCCCAACCCCACTAGCCCTTTGGGACCGACCTATTCATCTTTGGGTCGGTCCTGAAGGGCGGGTTGGTGGGCGCCCTTGGTTTGGCTCTCCTCACGGTGAAATAACTAATCATCGGATGCCACATTGAACAGCTAGAGTTGGTGGGCGCAATTGAACTCTTATCAATGTATTAACCACCGGAGGGAGCCACGAGCCATAAAGCAAGGGAGGTGATAGAGTTATTGTTTCAACTCTTGACTCTAGGCTAAATTACTTTTCATTGCTCATTTACCTTCAATTAGTCTAGATTTATAGGAAAATATTGTTTTATTTTATTTCAAACCATGTTACTAGATCTAGTGGGTTTGTAGTTGGATCTAGGTTTGGTTCAAATCTAGTCTGGCCCCTTTGTGGATTTCAATAGAGTGTGGGATTTGGAGGATGAGTTCATTCTAGGCAAACCTGGGGAGAACTTGGGTTGCATACAATGAACCCATAGGGAACCTATCATTTTTGTGTGTTTTATTTTTTTTTCTTAATTAATTTTGACCTTTGAATTTGATCAGGAGACCCTAAAATGAATTACTAATTCTAAAAGTGCCAACTAAAGCATTTTAAACACCAAAATTATTTTAGCTTATTTTGATTGCAAAAAAAAAAAACATTCCAAGAGGTCAAACTTCCATTCTTGTTTATCATTCAACAAACCAAGTTGAAGATTGATCATTGATGGTTCCAAATTGATTGCATAGCTATTCCCATGCATTTGCAAGTGTTCATTTGCCACCAAAAATGTCATAAAAAAATATTTTTAAAAAGAGGTAAGTTTTATTTCTTTTTCCCATTTTTCATTTTTGTTTTACTATCTCTTTTTCTTTTCTTTCAATTTTTTCCTTTCATTTTTCTTAGTTTCTATAAACACAACATATTAAACAATTTAGGATTTATTTTTTTGCATTTATTTGTTTTAAGTGCATTTCTTATAAATAGAAAAACTTATTGCCACAATATTTACAATAGAAACTAGTTCTAGCTCCTCAACCCAATCTAAATTCAAAATAGATCTAAGCTCTCCTCTTTAGAAGTATATGGATATGATACAACTAGTACCAGGTGGCAAGGGGTATGTCTAGATTTGCAAGGGGTGTGATGTGAGATATTGAAGTTCATATGGTTGAGTGAAAGCCCATTTGTGTGGCATCTTTGAGATGAACATCAAAGCTTGCTTAAGTCAGCCTGGTAACCCTATGCCATTGGAGTAAGTGATTGACATACATTAATAAGTAAGAGAGAGTAGATGAAGCATCAAACCATAAAACAAGTCATCTTTTAATAAAGAGAAGATATCAAGGAATGAAGCCCCCTACACTCCCATCTAATCCCAGTTTTGTGGTACAAAGCCACCCATTTTTGGCCACTCCTCAAGAATAATCCACTATAAACAAGAGACCAAAAAGACCTTTGGAATTGAAAATGGGTTGTCTTTCAATGTTCACTCACCATATTGGCAAGAAATAGTGAAAAAAATTAATGAGACTCCAAATAGGTACAAGGGCTTGGGTTATGAGAAGATGCATGACATATTATTAGGAAATGAGGTCAAACTTGTATAAGATTAATTGAAACCCATAAATGATTCATGGGTTCAAACAAGGGTGTTCATTGCCTCTAATGAACGGCAAGATGCAAAAAATTGGCCCTTGATCAATGTCATTGTAGTGTCCTTTAAAGGGGAAAATGTTTTTGAAAGTTGTGGATTGTGAGGGGAAGGTGAAATATGGCTAATTTTTTGCTAATATCCTCATCATAACCATTAAGGAAGTGGGACATTGTAATGTTATTTGTCATAACCACAAAAACAAAGAATTGTAGAGGTGTTGGGTTGTTGGTTAAGAAATGCTATTCACACATCTTTTGTACACCTTGTGTTGTTCACTCTCTCAATTTTATGCTACAAAATATTGGGAACACAATTGATTAGATCATATAGTTGTTTGTAGAGGCTAAGAAGATTGGAATGTTCATCACCAACCATCACTTATCGTAAGATATATTTAGATTATTTTCAAAGTTGGAGTTGTTGAAGGTAATTGAATCAATATAGCATTTTACGTTTTAGTTTCACTTTAAGCTTAGTCATTTGGAATTTATTTTTTAAAACTTATTCTAAGTTGATTATGTATTATATATTCTAATTTTTCTTTAAAGTTTGTTCTTAATTATTTTATTTTTATGTTTGAATAAGTTGTTGAGACATGTTTCACTTCTAACACAATCATTTTTAGATGACTTGTGAAGGTTCAAGAGACACTTTCTAGCATGGTTATTAACCAAACTTGGTCCATGTGAATGCAAAACAACATCGAGAGGACAACAATGTTAACAAGATGATCTTATATGACTCTTAGTGGGATCATGTGGAGTATCTCCTTAGTTTCATTGAGCTTGTTTTGAGTATGATTTGTTATATCAACATGAACAAGCCTTCCTTGGGGGAATTATATGGTGACATTGACTCAATGATTGAGAACATAAAGAACATCATAAATAGAATTTTTTTTTTTTTTTTGGAGAAACTTTCTTCAAACAAGTGCACAAACTTATTGAAGATAGATAGAACAAAATGACTACCCTACCATATCTTTTTGCTCTTGCATTGAGTCCAAAATATTATAGTGTTGAGATTCTTCTTGTGCCAACAAAAATCACCCCATATAGAGATTATATAGTTGAAGAGTACAAAACATCATTTTGTAGACTCTTCCTTGATATTGATTTACATGATGTAGTCACGAATGAGTTCACTGATTTTGTACACTTCAATGGTCACATGATAAGTTCAAGAAAGATGCTCACAATTGGTGGTACTTCCATGGCCAACAATTCCTACAATTACAACATCTCACAATCAAAGTTTTATCGCAAATTTAATCATTTTTTTTTAATCTTTAGACTTTGAAGCTTGATTCATAATTTTTTTAATTTTATTTTTTGTAATTTATAACTCTATCTCTCTACTTTGTCTTTATAGGTTGCTAGTTTATCTGCATCTAAGAGAAGTTGGATCTCTCTTTCATCCACTTAGTAAAGCGCAACCATTTGTATTAAAAATAGACAAAGAACTTAAATGTATGTACAATCCAACTTGCACCTCCTTTTGCACTAACAACATGGCTACAAGGAAGGGGACTCAAAGGTGTGGGATATGGAGTTAAAGCATATTGACTTGGATGTTTCCTCTTCTTAACATGTTGCACTTGAGGAGTCATAAAGCAAACACATTTTTATTGTGAGTGATTATAATGAATGCCCTTGTTTTTTGTTTGTTTGCTTGTTTTTTGATTGCTGATTGAAAGTGTTTGCAAATGTTTGTTTGGTTTTCACATGCCATTCATTGTTTTTGCATACATGATATAAATATAACATAAAGTACTAAAAATAAAGGAAACTTGCTTGCAAGAAGACTTTCAAATATATATTTCATTTGATATTCATAACATAAATTTTCAGACTTTTACAATTGCGTATCAGATTCAGAAAATATTAGATCAGACCTGGAAAGAAGTCCAAACAACAAAATAAGGTCTTCAAACTTGCAATATTCTTCACCAAGAAGTAGACCAACAAACCCTTTGCAAACTCAACACCAAAGACCACTCTTTCAGACCCACGATAGCATAAAAATGACTAACACAACAGACCAAAGATCTAGAAAATCACCTCAAATAGGGCGACCACCTGAATAGGGTGATCTGCTCTATAAATTTAGTTTTAATTCAATAAATTCATGTGAATACATAATCTAGGATGTCTTGATGAAGAGCTTTTGTTGAGCCAATACCCATTTTGCAAACCCTAACCAATATGGAGTTATGATCAAACTACCAACTTTTGCTCTGTAAATGTAATGTTCAGAAAATCACTATAAACAGCTTCAAACCATCAAAACCCTCCTTGAAAATCAACACCATAATCAATCCAAACAAACCCAAGCTCAATCACACCAAACCCAAAAGTCAACACCTCAAAATTTTAAATTTTTTTTCATCTTATCAATGCAAAAATACTAAAAAACCTAAAATTTGTGAAGCACCAAGTGACCCTTGAGTGGAATCACACCCAACTGACTAGGGTGGATCTCTCACCACCGAAACCAACCCCTGAATGAAGAGGGTTTTCGTCCTCAACACCAAATTGTAGACCCCTGAAGAAAATCCAACACCATCCTATTATGCAACCACCTTAGACATGAACAAATGAGACTCAAAATGAGATTATAAAGAGTCAATGAGAAATTAGGGCAACTCAAATTTGAAAATGCTTTCCCTCCAAAAGCTACGCCCTTCTGCATTTGTTTTTTTTTATTATTTTGCTTTATATTTTAAACATTATCAAACATTCCTAAGGGAGGCATCCCTGCTCAAAAGGAAACTATTTCGCCTTATTCAGCCTTCTAAAACAACATTAAGTTATCTCATTAGGCACCAACATACTTTTCGATGACCACCTACCCCCTCATTTAAATTATAAAGTTATTTTATAAAAATAACTTAAGTGACTGATAAAAAACAAATATTAAATAATCCAACCTTAGGCTCTTCAACGCCACCATAGAAATAACAGGTCTAGGACCAATTTCTCGAAATAGACTTACTATATATTAAATAATCCAACCTTAGGCTCTTCAACGCCACCATAGAAATAACAGGTCTAGGACCAATTTCTCGAAATAGACTTACTATAAATAGCAACAGCTAAAAATAGTAAATATTCACCAAATATCAAACTAACCAAAACATTGAAGTTCATTGGACAACTCCTACATACTGCCCAAATAGGTAACCCTACACTACATTGCCGCCCAGACCAATAAATAAATATAATACTTACTAAAAATAGTAAGTGTGTTAGAACCAAACTAGCCTGAAGGACATAAAAAATGGGGACATTACAGTGCAGTGACATTGCTTGTGAGTCTTCAAATGTTTTGCATCATCTAATGTCCATGATGTTGATGATTTTGAAAATCCATTTAAATAATAACATTGAAAATTGATTATTGAACTTGATATTATTATTTTGATATCGGATTTGAAGTTTGAGCAATGAATATTTTTGTTTTAAAATTTAAACGATATTTGAGTTTATGGCGGTTTTGTTGATTATATGATGCTATGTGGTATTCTACACTTAGTCCCTCTTTTTTGTATATATATGATTTTAACTTTTTTGTATGGATGGACCCAAACTGACCCCAACCCCCAAAATTTTATTACCAGATCTGCAAACCGAAAGATGTGAACCTGAACCAAGATATGGATTAAAACTGGAAACTTAATTTTCAAATGTAAAGCTTCTCAAAACTTTACACGAACGACATTTGAGGCAGGGCTCGCAAAGGATGAACATTAGAAAAACTCTCCCTAAAAAGAAAAGATACAATAAACTCTCTGTTGAAACATACACATTGAATTTCAGACATAGCCCTTGGCATTAGAACAAGACATAATTACAGCTGCTTGAACAGGTATATAATTTCTGTAACTACCGGACCACCAGGCTGAAATCAAATATCCTTTAACAAAAGCACAGTTCCTAAAACATGGAGCCGAAGGAGTTTAATAACCCAGATTAAAGTACAGCACATTTTTATCTTTGGCCTACATATGCAGGGGTAAGGGTCATCTTAAGATTAACTAAGATCAAATACCTTATGAAGATGCTCATGTCAGTATTGTTGGTGTTAAAACCTAGGTTACTTGACAAAGAATTTTGGTTTGGTTTTGAATCTTTTACAGATCAATAGAAGATGTAACAAAAAAGCCCTTGAAGATCCTAAGTCATGCTTAAAGCATTCAAAAAGATGTTAACTAAGTTTTGATATATGTTAAAAGTAAGGAAATATTAATGAGCCCAAGAGCAATTACTTCTTGTCACATCAATGGCAATGGAAGTGTTTCCTTTTATTGCTGATACATAAAATGTAGCGCACATCTTCCACCATATCCCCCATCACATCCTCTACATTTGATTTCTTGTGCATGCAATCCAAAGTAACAAAAGTTCTTCCCTCAATACTTTCACAAGCCGAGAGTGCTTTTTGAAATGGAAACACTTTCATATTTAAAAATAAATAAAATCATGTAAATGGTAAAATGAGCATTTTCAAGAAAAGATGGTCGCCTGAGAACTGCATAGTGGTGACCCTCTGGCTGAATCTGTGGCGTGCAGCCACTTAATGCTCACTGCAATAACTTTCTTATGTTGATATAATAATGCCTTAGGCTGCCATTATTTTCTGGTTAAGTTTTTGATGTGATAAGATTTTATAGCGGTTTGCAACCTGTCCAACTGTAACTGACAGAGGTTTTCTTTTGGGTTAAGTGAATATCTATTGGATTATCTTTTAAGGTTTAAGACAAGATTGTCCTGATTTCTTGTGAAATTTAAGATCTGAAAAGGATCTTCGCAAAGAAGATGATCCCCAATGCCAACTGATTCCTATGGAGGAAAAGAACTTCCTGGAGAAGAAAAGGAACCTTCCGATTTCTTTCTTTCAGTTTTAAAGCAGATTGCAGAATCTATGCAGTACAATGAACGTGACAACAGCAAAGCCTGGGACATGCGGGTATTTCACATGCATAAATTTGTCCCAGAGTGAACTTTCTGATGTGCCCTGGTGAGTTTCTGAGATCCCAAGCAATGTTACATAGCACAATCCAACTTAGAGAAAGAATTATTGAGATGATCCTTAATCTGAATTAAGCTGCACTCTCATTTCTTTTTCTATCATATGAGCTTTGTTCTTCTAATCTTCATAACATCATCCAAACAGTTGTCAAGATAGTACGCATTTGACCATCTATTACATCGACTGAATTAGCCAGAGAGCCTGCTCTTATTGTTTCGAGAGGTATGAAGTAAGGTATCTTTGATCAAAGGACCTGGTTCAATTGGCATGTTTTTTATAAAATCTTCTGCCTCATACAGACTTCCAGCACTGCCTAAGAGCTTAACCATGCAGATGTAGTGCTCCATGCTTGGGATAATGCCATAAACTCGGGTTAAGGAATCAAAAATCCGGCGGCCTAAACTTACAAGGCCTAACTGACTGCATGCAGAGAGAACAGAAACAAATGTAATGTGGTTTGGCTTGATTCCAAACTGCTGCATTTTTTCAAATACTTGCAATGCTGCCTCAGCACGTTCATGCTGCACATACCCTGCAATCATCACATTCCAGAGTACAATATCATGCTTAGGCATTCTATCAAAAATCTGTCGAGCATTTTCTATGTTCCCACATTTGACATACATGTCAACGAGACCATTGCCAACAAAGGCATCTAACACAACTCCAATTTTAATAGTATGAGTGTGAACTTGTTTCCCCACTTCTAGAGAAGCTAATCTAGCACATGCACTAAGAACTGTTGGGTAGGTGAACTGATTGGGTTTCACACCTTGATGTTGCATTTGGATAAAGAGTTTCAAGGCCTCCTCTATATAAGCCTTCTGAGTATATGCAGCTAGCATTGCAGTACATAGAACAACATCTTTTGGAGTCATTGTGTCAAACACTTGTCGTGCATAGTCTATCTCACCACATCTAGCATACATAGTAACCACAGCACTTACCAAAGTAACATTACCCCTATACACGGATTTAATGATGTGTCCATGGAGTTGCTTGGCTTCGTCAAGAGTCTGGCATGCCTTAAAAACAGTAGCTAATGTAATTTCATTTGGTTTCATACCCGTTCCTAATAATTGACAGAATAGCTCCATTGCCTTATCATGCTGCTCTCTATCAGCATATCCTTGAATTGCGGCATTGTATAATCCCACATCTACCTTATTCATGCTGTCGAACAATTGTTGACCACAGTCTATGCTACCACACTTCATATACATGAGAATTACAGCACTCACAACAAACAGATGTAACCCAAATCCATTTTTAAAAACATGGGCGTGAAGTTGGTTACCCTGTTCCACATTCTGTATACTAGAACAAGCCTTCAGAGCAAAGCCAAAGGTGACATGGCTCGGGCTTATCCCTTTCCTAAGCATTTCAGAGAAGAATTTCAGGGCCTCCTTAATTTGGCCACACTGAACATATGATGCAATCATCGCATTCCATGATACAACATTTCTCTCAGAAAGTCTTTCAAAGGCCTTGTGAGCATCATCAATGCTTCTGCATTTACCATACATGTCAACCAGAGCACTCCCCAGAAAGATATTCTGTTCAACCCCCAGTTTTGCAATGTGGCAATGAGCTTGTTTGCCTTCTTCTAAAGCTGCCAAAGTAGCACAAGCCTTCAGAACGCTACTGAAAGTGTACTCATCAGGCATCGTAAAAGCCCATTTCATTTCTTCAAACAGGTCAAGTGCTTCTTCACCAAACCCTTGCTGGGCATAGCCTGCAAATTTATGGACAATTTTAAAAGGCTAAGATTCGCCAATTAACCATTTTTGACATTTCACGCCTTCAAGCTTCCACAATCCATAGTTTTTAAGGAGAAAACTTCTGGAGATATCTGACTATGGAGAAAAGACACCGACGTTTTTCGGTTTCATAAAAGAAAAAATGGATGACAATGATTAGGAAAGTACTAATCTTCAATATTTTGTACAACATTTATTCTAAAAATTGGCAAAGTTTTGTGTAAAGATGAATTTTTTAATTTTCAGATTACAACAGAAAATGATATTCGGAGTTCAAAATAAAAAAAATATTCCCAAGAATGCAGAAAGACGTATCCAATTGGTGAGATAGCTTATTCAGAGCCCACTGAGGCTGAATTCCTCAGAAGCATCATAATAAGAGATAGGGTCGAATACCCAACTACACCTAGTGACATTCTTCAAATAGATATTCCCCCTTTCTAAATCTTGGCTTTACTTATAAGAAAGGTAACTCTGTTTATATTCAGACCCCTTGAGAAAACGAAAAAATTAAAAACAGATTTCAGGAATTTATAAAGAATTGGGCTTTCTCAAAATTACCCCTACCTGCAATCATGACATTCCAGGAAACTAAATTTTGTTGAGCCATGTTATCAAAGACACTGCGTGCATCCTTAATGCTCCCACACTTGGAATACATATTCACAAGACAGTTTCCCAGAAATGTTCCAACTTCAAATCCATGTTTGATGATTTGGGCATGGATAGCCTTCCCCTCTGCCACAGAATTGAGCTGTGTACACTTGATCAACACTTTACCATAATGGGTACTCTCACCGTTAGGGGAAACTGGAACGGGCACTGCCAATGCGGCCATTACCAGATGCTAACTTCCAATCCAGTGGGAATAGAAATTATAATTGGGTAGTCCAGGAGAAACCTCTAGGGGATAATGCTGACATGGCAAATAAGTATTTAAAGAAATGGGGAATAAATGAACAAATAAACAATTAAAAGCTGTCACTTTAAGGTTATACGGTTAGGGGAGAGGGGTCCAAAGTAGGGTGGAAGCCTATACTCGGACAGTAGTCCCACGTGGGCCCCATACTAGCGCTGATTAATATGCAAATGTAAAACAATTTTCACCCACAAAGTCAACAAGGGTACATGTATCACTGTACCGTCAAAATTGTATTATAATCAATGAATATTTGTCCCATACACAAATAGATATTTGCATCTTATATGTCAGAGAATATTCAAAGCACATCTGACACCACAAACACACAAGCCATATTGCTTGTTACTGGCTGTAACTTTAAAACATGCACCCAAAATATAAAACTAGTATAACCTACGCTCCGCTATAATGTCACCACTTGCATTACATCACAATCAATTTAGTGATAGTTGGGATGCCACGAGAACAACTAGGAGCCAAGAATGTCCCATCACCAAATCCAATCCAACCGAACCCCCATCCCACTTGCCCACCAACACAACACTAAGATGAAAAACAATCATTCATATGTGTCCCATCTATCAAATCAAACCTCTCTACTATTGGTTCCTCCTATTTTTTTGCCACCTGCAACCACCAAAACAATGGTTTTAAAGCCACCAAAATCTCCTGTCAAGCAAACAAGGATTGCACACCATTAATACATACAAACTCTGCAATTGAAGACATCCGATCAATAATTCAAATTTGAAAATAAAAGGATAGGAATTAAAGATTCCATACCAAACCAACATTGAACATATAAGGAGATTTTCAAATTAAAAAATGCATTACTCAATCTCTTGCGATTTCCATTTAGCACGTCCCACTTTCATTCTCAGTTATAAATTTGCTTTAGAAATATGAAGAAAGTCCAGAGGCAACAACAACAACACTCTAAGAAGCTATAGGTATTCTACTGCTACAAATTCTTTATGCCTATAGATGCCAATATGTTGTATGCTATGAATATGTTGTCCACGAATTTGTAAACATCCGGGGTTTCATACTGATGCTATTTACATTAGTTTTTACATTTATGTTCTTTATGCCTAGGAATGCAAATATGTTGTATGCGATGTCAATTTTTGTCACAGTCACTTGTAACTTAATATTTGAGGTTTGAACTTACACTTTATATGAATGCCAAGTCATTTTAGTTCAATTTCAGGGTTTCACTGGTTTTTCGTTTCCTCTATACTCGTCCATGCACGACGTTTACTCTGCATTGTGCTTTTCAATATATTGTGTTATTCAATATCTTGTGTCATTCATTGCACGACGTTTACTTTGCATTGTGCTTTTCATATTTGCTTCCTTATAGGAAATATGAAATGGGTTTGATTGGTTTAAATGGTTTTTCATTACTATTAGAATTTTTTGACGAAATATGAAAAGGGTTTGACTGGTTTTCAACCATGCACTTGTATTCGTGTGTTCGTCATTGCAAAAACTTTAACTTTACAATTTTCTTTTTACATTTGTTTGTTATTCCAAAATACGGAAATGGTTACAATATATCACACTACATATTGTTTGTTATAATTGATTGTTACTACGAAATATTCATAGGGTTTTAATGTTTATCATTTCTAGGGTTTCTGCCATGCACTTGTATTTGTGTCTTGGTCATTGCACAAACTTTAACTTTGCAATTTGTTTATAATATTCTCACGTTATTCGAAAATATGAAAATGGTATGACTAGTTTTCATTTCAAAGATATTCTGGCATATTTATGTATTATTTTGTTCTTCCATGCACAATAGTTTTGTCTACAAAATGCTTTTTTATTTGATTATTGCTACAAAACTTGGAAAGGGTTTCACTGGTTCACAATTACAGAGTTTTCTGCCATGCACTTGTATTCCTTTGTTTGACAATGCACAAACTTTAACTTTGTAATTTTCCTTTAATATTTGTTTGTTATTCCCAAATATGAAAATAGATTCACTTGTTTTCACTTCGAAGATATTCTGCATGCAATTGTATTGTTTTTTTCTTATATATGTGTTTGTCCATATATATATATATTTCCATACATATATATACATATTGTGCATGGAAAAATAAAATAATACATAGAAATATTTCCATACATATATATGGTATGACTGGTTTTCATTTCAAAGATATTCTAGCATGCAATTGTATTATTTTGTTCTTCCATGCACAATAGTTCTATCTGCGAAATGCTTTTTGTTTTTGATTGTTACTACCAAACATGGAAAGGGTTTCACTGGTTGACAATTATAGGGTTTTCTGTCATTCACTTGTATTCCTTTGCTTGACAATGCACAAACTAACTCTACAAATTATCTTTAATATTTGTTTGTTATTCCCAAATATGAAAATTGATTCACTTCTTTTCATTTCGAAAATATTCTTACATGCAATTATATTATTCTGTTCTTATATATGTATTTGTCTATATATATATATATAGTGCATGGAAGAACAAAATAATAAAATTGAACAAACTGTCAATATGCATATATTCAATAAAAACAAACTGTTCATGCACAATAAAGATAATTGCATTACAAACTGTTCATAAAAACTAAGCATTGAATTGCAAAATGTCAAGATGCATATTAAAGAAATGCAAACTATTCATGCATCACTGTGACTTCAACATTGTTCAATTATTATTCTTTTTTAACTACTCCAAACATCATTTTTAACATCTGCAGGTGCAATCTAAAGGTAATATGAGGTCGAAACCAAAAAATAAGAATGCAAAGACAAAGTCACGTACACAGAAAGACACTGTAACAATCCCCAATGTGCATCAACCGGTTGTAGAAGCAAACATCAATCTTGAACTTGTTGAGGTTGTCCAAGAGGTTGTTGCACTTGTAATTATGTGGGCAAGAGCATCAAAGGAAAGGGAATGGTCATCACAAGACATGGACAGGGCATTGGAGGATGTTGAAACAAATGGGATGTCGACGAGAGCTGCTACGAAGAAATGGAAAATCCCAGCTACAACACTTAGCAATTGGTTAGGTTGCCTGACAACTACTTCAAAGAAGGGTCCACCAACAGTCTCGATAGAAGAGGAGGAGGGTTTGATAGTAAAGTGGTGCACAAACATGATAGATGTTGGCCACAGAGTTGAGATTATCAATCTCAAGCAAGAGGTTGCTCAAATATGCCAAACTAGAGCCAACCCTTTCACAAAGGGGCTGCCTGGAATCAAGAGGTGCCATCTAGAATCAACCTTGTGCATAGTTGAAGGTCTTGACAAAGACAAGGCTGTAAACCTAAGACCCCAAATAGTAGCTGAATTTTTTAGAACGCTAACAAAAGGATATGAAAGTACCCCATATAGTCTTGACAAAATATGGAACTCTGATGAAAAGGGCATTCAAGCTGGTAGAAATGGAACAATGAGGGTCTTGGCACGATGAGGTAGCAGTAATGCCTCCTAAATCATTCCAAAAAGAAGAGAATGGATAACAATTCTCTACGATGTTAATGCATTTGGCCAAAACATACTTGGTTTCTATCTGTTCAGGGGCAATACAGAGATAGAGAATTACATTGTGAACTGTGAACCATGTGCAATTATGGTAAACCAAGCACACACTTGGATGATGAAGGAGCTTTTCTTTGACTAGCTGGAACATTTCCGTGTGTCGGTTCCTGGGGGTGTGTCACCTACTAATAAGCACCTGCTAATTTTTGATGGACATGGAAGTCATGTTGCATTGTCAACTATCTAGGAGGCAAGGAGGTTAGGAATTGACCTCCTTACACTTCCTGCTCATACTTCTCACATGCCACAACCTTTGAATGTTAGTGTTTTTGCACCATTCAAGACATATCTCAAATCAGAATGAGCTGAATTTATCAGTAGATTCCCCAATATTGATATTAGAAGGGAAGAATTGGTGGAGTTAGGCAGTAAGGCACTGAGAAGAGCTATGAATCCATCGAACATAAAATATGGCTTTAAAAGGACAAGGATATGGCCCCTCATTTCTGATGCACTTTTGGGCGACATGCGTCCCAATGAGATGTATGAGATTGATGACACCGAGGATGATTCTGCAGTGCAGAACATCCTTAGTCTTTTGAGACTTGATGTTTACACAAATGAATTGTCACAAACATTGCAAACTCTAATAGATACTCAAGTGCATGAAGGTGTAGAGCAACAACTTGAGGACATGGATAGCCAACCCAAACAAGAAGACATGGGGAATTTCACATTCCCATCTCCAATAGCCACACCTCCAGAACAAACAATGCACTATTATGTAGATGGCGGCCACAAAAGTTAAGGTACACCAGAATAGGAGGAGTTTACTGACTCCCAAGTCAATGAAATAATTCAAACCAAAACTAGTTCTCGGATCAATAACTTCCTTAAGCTGCTAGTTCATAGAGTCAATGGAAGAACGAGAAAGTCTGTTGGTGGTGCTCTTTGGGTGAGCAGATAGTCTCAGTTGTTGATTGTTGATAGTTACATGACTCTCATAATGGAGCAGGAATGAAGAAAAAAAGAACTGGAGGAATTAAAAATCAGAAAGAGGCAACAAACTGAGGACAAAATGGTAGAACAAATTTGGGCCTTGGAGCAAAAGCAACAAAGAAAAATTGAAAAGGAAATTGAGCGCAAGGAAAGAGAGTAGCTAAAATAGATGCAAAGAAAGGAGAAAGAGCATAAGGAGTGAGAGAGGGTACAAAAAGGACAAGGGAAGAAGGAAAAGGAGATTGAGGCTACCCATAGAGCATTGATGCGAGATAGACGCTTAAGTAGTCCTGCAACCCCCTTATCTGATAATGACGGTTACTTTCAAGATATAACTGATAATAACATCCCTCTCTTTTTTGCAGGAAATGTGTGTTTGAGTCCCAACTCATCTCAAGTTAGCTGCACTCAATTTCCAATTGGCCTGACTTCTTCACCACTAACCCCTTCAAATGTAAGTTGCATGCAATTGAAAAATGCAAATGCAAATCAATTTATGGCAAGTCTAAATGCAGTAGTAGGAGGCAAGAACACATCTCCAGATTCATTCCTTAGAGCATTCGACTGAGGTTGGGAGGGATCAATTGAAACAGTGCCTTATATTTTGGTTTTTTTTGGTTGTAGTTGGGGATGCCATTTTCATTGTGTTGCATCTATACCATTAATATATTTGAACTAAATCTATTTATTAATGTGATACAAGTACCTTGGTTGACTTTGTGGGTGAAATCTATTTTACAATTGCATATTAAGACGCTCTAGTGTGGGGCCCATTAACATATATGTAGGTACACATTCTATGGTTGTCATATAATCTACATATCAGAAAATATATTCTATGCAGATAATTTGTTTCAATTTTGTTTACAACAATTACTATGTTTATAATATTTATTCTACATTTGTGAAAATATATTCAATGTTGGTAATCTTATACAACATTTCATACAATAAAGTCTATGCTGATAATGTAACATTTGAAAATGCATGTCAATACATTTCATATAGTCATTAAAAAGGTCTAATAGACATGTCTAAATTCCACAACACTTCATAAGGAAATACTTGATGTAATCTATCCTTTTGTATATTAGTAGCTCAATTGAAATTCAATTTTAGGCTATACCTCTACAAAAGTTAACATGTTTCTATGTCTTATCTCAATTTTATTTGTTTCGGTACATTACAATTCACTCTTTTTTTGTGAACCAAAAATAACATTACATTTAGGGGTAACGACTATAGTGCCCAAAAAGTATATCATTCAATTTAGTATATACTAAATAGATTATGTTGGTTAACACTGGCAACATAATTACACTTGATTATGAGGGTATTCCTATGGAGGGATGCTAGAGGGAGGTGGTAGGAGTGAATGGTAGAGATGAATGTGACCTATTTGAACTATATGACTGTAGCTCTCCCCTATTATTATGTTCATCATTGCACAAACTTTAAGTTTGCAATTTGGTTGTAATATTTGCATGTTATCCCAAAATATGAAAATGGTTTGACTGGTTTTCATTTTGAGGATATATGTAGTGCATATATGTGCATACATATGTACATATATATATATGTATGTGCATAAGGATGTACATATGCATCTATGTGCATACGTATGTAGATGTATGTCTATGTCAATACGTATGTACATATATATCTATGTGCATACAAATGCACATGTATGTATATGCCAATATGTATGTACATATATATCAATGTGTATGTATATGTATGTATATATCAATGAGTATCTACATGTATATATATATCAATGTGTATCCACATGTATGTATATGTATCTACATATATATACATATGCATATATACATATACATATATACATATACATATATACATATACATATATATACATATATACATATATACATATATACATACATACATACATATATACATACATACATACATACATATATATATATATGTATATGTAGATATAGATTGATATGTATGTAGATACAAATTGATATATATGTAGATACATATATATACATTGTTCAATTGCATTGTTCATATATATATATATATATATCTCTGTGTGTGTGTGTGTGTGTACATACACACACATATTGGAAGTGTTCATAAACACCCTATATGCCATAAACATCATGGAGCACATTGTCAATGCACCTAGAACACAAGATAACCTTCAATCTGTGGATAATCACATAAACACTTTAAATATTATGTTCAAAATTAGCAACAAAATAAATAATAACCTTCAACTTAAGTAACACAACACACCCATAACAAAATAAATAAGTGATAAGAAGAAAGAAAAGGGAATGACAGGAGACAATGGTACAACTTTAGTGAGGTTAAAAACCTCACCTCTATGAATTGGAGATGGCCAATGCTATGGTGAATTTCTCCAACTCAATCCTACAAACATATATGAAAATAGTCATTAATAAGAAAAGTGTTTAACTTAAAATAAGAAAGTATAGTATAGTGTCGTTTAGTGTTTGCCTTTGAAATGCAATTCACCATCACCAAGCCAATAATGAATTGAAATTGCACACCATTGAAGAAGATTGAACAAGACACAAATTTACAACAAGTGTTAGCCGAATATACCAACATGTCTAAAAGAATGAAATTAATAACTCCTAATGAATATACACATGAGATATATGACATTGAAATTGAACAATCAAAATGAACAATTCAATTGAACATTCCATTTGAACATTCCAATTGAACAATGCAATTGAACAATAAAATTGAACATTCCAATTGATCAATCAAATAGAACAATGTAATAGAATAATAACTTTTAACAATGCAATTGAACAATCCAATTGAACATTCCAATTGAACAATAAAATTGAACATTCCAATTGAACAATAAAATTGAACATTCCAATTGATCAATCCAATAGAACAATCTAATAGAACAATGCAATGGAACAATAACTTTTAACAATGCAATTGAACAATCCAATAGAACAATAACTTTTAACAATGCGATTGAACAATCAAATTGAAAAATCCAATTGAATAATACAATTGAACAATAAAATTGAACATTTCAATTGATCAATCCAATAGAACAATGCAATAGAAAAATAACTTGTAACAATGCAATTACACAATCCAATCGAACAATCAAATTGAACCATCCAATTGAAGAATGCAATTGAACAATCTAATTGAATAATTAAATTGAACATCTGTACATGAGTTATACATATATAGCAACATGTTTAGCACTTAAAGAATATTGGGTGTAACAATCACAATCTATGGAACTGAAATGCATTGACATCCATAAATAGTGCAAGTTGAAACCCCAAATACTGAGTTACAGGGTGGTGGGTGACAAATATTTACAGTGCATACAATTGATATACATTCCTAGGCATATAGAATAAAAAAAACTTTGAAATTAAATTGAAATGTCTTGACATTCATAAATAGTGTAAGTTGAAACCCTAGATATTGAGTTATAGGTTATTGTGACAAATGTTGACATCACATACAACATATTTGCATTCCATGGCTTAAAGAGTTTAAATGAAAACCCATTGTGAACAACATCAATGTGGAACCCCAGATATTTAAAGATTCATGGAAAACTTATGCATATCATACAAGAGATTGGCATTTATATGTATGTATGTATGCATATATACAAACATATATATATGTATGTATATTTATATATATATACATATAATAAATATATATGAATACATATACATATACATATATGAATACGTACATACACACACACATTATATATATATTACATACACACACACACACATATAGATATATATACATACATACACATTATATATGTATGTATGTATGTATTCATATATATATATATATATATATATGTATTCATATATATATATAGATATTTGTTAGTTTTAATATATATAGGCACTGGTACAGGCCTAGTGAGGTAAAAAAGCTCACCTAAAAGAGAAAGGGAGCTTTAGAGAGTGTAGAGCCGAACAATGAAGCGTGTAGAGCCCAACAATGAGTCGTGGAGAGCCAAACATGTATGGGTGTATAACCAAACAAACACTCCATAATAAACACAAACAAAAGGAATGTCAATGAACCAGATATGAGAGAGTTTGGAGCATTGAATGAACCTTGATCTCTGAATTATACACTTGATAGTTTGAGTAAGTGTGGAGGGATGCGTAAGGAAAGTTTCCCAGTGGAGGCAACGAAGGAGGTGGAGAGCAATTACTGCTCTAAAATAGTCATTTAGGGTGGGGAAAGGTAGTAATTATATACATCTATTGCTTGCTCAACAACACATTCCCTTTTGTGCAATACACTAGATTGAATGAGTGGAACCTAAACAAAAAGCATGAATAGAATTGAGAGTTTTACCTTGAATGTAAAACCTGATTTGAATTCCTACTTTTTGTTTGGTTCAACTCATTCAGGCTTAGTGCATTACTTTTCTGCAACAACATTCTCCGTGCTTTGCTACAAAAAACCCCTCTTTCTCCACACTTATCTCTGATACTTGTAGGCAACACTTCCCTGAAATAACAACCTTATTATATAGACATAATAGAGATTCATATATATATATACATATACATATATATACATATATATATATATATATATATATATACATATATATATATAATATATATATACATATATACATATACATACATAAAGACATACATATACATATATATATATATATATTAATATTATACATATATATTATTATATATATATATATATATATATATATATATATATATATATATATATATATATATATATATAAAACATTTCCCCAAAGATAAACTATTAGGCATGGAAGAAATATTAATAATACATATATAAACAATTATAGAGATATATATAAGAGAGTAGAGAGTATAAATTAATATTTTATATGTATTATTATGTTCTTCCATGCACAATAGTTTTATCTTTGAAATGTTTTATTTATTGTGCATGGAAGAACATAATAATACATATAAACAATTATATATATATATATATTCCTAGGCATATAAACAATTTGCTTTTCTTTAATATGCATCTTGACAGTTTGCAATTCAAAGCTTGGTTTTATGAACACTTTGTAATACAATTGTCTTTAATGTGCATGGATAGTTTGTTTTTATTGAATATATGCATGTTGACAGTTTGTTCAATTTTATTATTTGAATTGAAATGACTGAAATAAGATATGTTTAGTGAGACATGAACAAACATAGGTTAGACATTGTCAAAACGAAAGACAATGGTACAGGTGTAGTGAGGTAGAAAACCTCAACTGAAAGACAAAGGAGCTTTCTTGAGTGTAGAGCCAAACATAAATTTATAAAACATATTTCATAGTAACAATCACATAAACAATATTATATATATATATATTATATATATATAATAGTATGTATATGTATGGAAACATTTCTATGTATTGTTCTATTCTTCCATGCACAATATGTATATGTATGTATGAAAATATAAATATATATATGTGTGTGTGTGTGTGTGTGGAAATAGGTCTATGTATTATTTTGTTCTTCCATGCACTATATATATATACACACACAAATACATATATAAGAACAAAATAATATAATTGCATGGCAGGATGTCTTCAAAATGAAAACAAGTGAATCCATTTTCATATTTGGGAATAAAAAATAAATATTAAAGGAAAATTGCAGAGTTAAAGTTTGTGCATTCTCAAAGAGAGGAATACAAGTGCATGGTAGAAAACCCTATAATTTTGAACCAGTGAAACCCTTTCCATGTATGCTAGTAACAATCAAATAAAAAAAGCATTTTGCAGACATAACTATTGTGCATGGAAGAAAAAAATAATATGATTACATGCCAGAATATCTTTGAAATGAAAACCAGTCATACCATTTTCATATTTCAGAATAACATGAGAATATTATAAGAAAATTGTAGAGTTAAAGTACGTGCAATGAGCAAGACATGAATGCAAGTGAATGAAAAAAACCCTTGAAATGATAAACATTAAAACCCTATGAATATTTCCTACTAACAGTAAAATATATTGTAACCATTTCCATATTTTGGAATAACAAACATATGTAAAAAGAAAAGTGTAGAGTTAAATTTTGTGCAATGAGGAACACACAAATACAAGTGCATGGCAAAAAATTATTCGAACCCTTTCCATATTTCATTGAACAAGTCTACTAGTAATGAAAAACCATTTAAACTAGTCAAACCCATTTCATATTTCATATAAGGAAGCAAATACAAAAAGAAAAATGTAAAGTAAACATTGTGAAATGAAGAACAAAAGATTAGGAGTGCATGGAAGAGTGTAGAGGAAAATAAAATCAGTTAAACCCTCCCCACATTTCATTTTATTAATCTTTCTCAAAGACAAAATTTTGCAATGAAATGCAATTGAAAAATAAGTGCATGTGGCAGAATATCGTCGTATTTGAAGACACTGGTACAAGCCGAGTGAGGTTAGAAACCTCACCTGAAAGAGAAAGGGAGCTCTCGAGAGTGCAAAGCCGAATGAAGAAGCGTGAAGAGTCGAACAATGAAGCGTGGAGAGCCGAACCAATATCGGTGCGAAACCAAATGAACACTCGAGAATGTTTGCAAACAAAAGGAATGAAATTAAGCAGGATATGTGAGAATGTGGAGCATTGAATGAACCTTGATCTCCAAATAATGCACTTGATAGTTCAAGTAAATGCAAAGGGATGCGTAAGGAAAGTTGGTCAATGGAGGTAATGAAGGAGGCAGTGAGCGATTAATGCTCTAAATTGTTTGTTTAGGGTGGCAAGGCTGTTGTGGACACACAATCATTTGATCCAGTGTATGTAGATATGTTTGCTGATTAAGGATATGGATGGGCTCCACTTTTGGGCAGAGGTAAAAATGGGCCTATTTTGGTTAGGTCAAAGTAAATGGTGCTTGACAGGTGGCGGGTTGTTATTTTAAAAGAAAAAATATTAGGCCCGATGCACAAGTGGTAGGGTGATGTGGTGGGAAATTTTTTTAATTTTTTTGGTCCACGTGGACTACCACGTGGACCTCCAAAGTTGACTTGCCCTACTTTGAGCCCCTCTCCCCTATTTCAAGGTCTTATTTTTGGTATATTGTAAATTATTGATTTTGATTTCTATTTTAATCAAGTCATGTTGAAAGTTGTGCTTTATAGCTATTTGAAGCAATACCAAACAATTTAAATTTTTTATTTTGGCCCAAAAACCAACTTTATAGCCCAAAAATTGGGGAGAAGCTAATCTTTTGATAAAAGGACATGTCTTAGACATTATAACATAATACTCCATCCCTCACACTATTGCATCCTTACAAGATAAGATTGATGGATGGGATTGACGAATGTTTAGGCATGTGTCGTTTCTAGTGTTGACATGCGTGTGTCATTTTTAGTGTTGTCACACATGTTATCATTGGAAATTGTGTCATGCCATCAGGTTTCAAAATTAGCATGTAAAAATATTTTGAAAGCTAAAAACGCCGCCATTTCACCATTTCACATTTTGAAGGTTGGTGGGGAGCTTGAAAGCAAGTTTAAGGCGTTTGGAGGTTGAAGCAGAGCAATCAATCTCCCTACGAAAACACATGTGACAGGTGCAATTAGCTAGCTAGCAAGTATGCATATTTTTCAAAAATATATGTTGTTTTTGCATTCTGCGTAGGGGCTATGGAGAATTGAATGGGTATTCATTGCAAAACACATGGTATTCATTTGAAATGTAGAGTTTTTTATGTGCTTTTCTATTGAGGGTTTGTAAAATTTATGTTTTGAATGTTCACGCCATAACTGTTTGAGGAAGCATAAAGAGATAGCTCACAACCCGTTGTGGAAATCCAACTTGCATTTATTTTATGCAATTGAAATAGTTTTAGAATAACGTGTAGACAAACTAAAAATGACGCAGAGTATATAACCAAGTTCGAAAACACAATGTGGGTTTGCAATTAAATTATATGTTTTCAAAGCCACATAAAGCCCATAACATCACTATTTTTGACATTCATATTTTGAAGGTTGTTGGGGAGCTCAGAAGGGAGTTGCAAACATTTAGAGGTTGAAGCAGTGGCCAATCTCCCTCCATAATGCATGTGATAGGTGTGGACAACTAGCTAGCAGGTATGTATATTTGCTAGAAATATATACCATTTTGCCAATTCTACCTAGGGACTATGAAGAATTGAATGGGTATTTGTTGCAAAATACTGGGTATTCATTTGAATTTGTGGTTTTCCTTGCAAAAAGGGGTTTTCATTTGATATGCAAAAAGGGGTTTTCATTTGATATGCAAAGTTGTTTATGTGCTTTTCTATTGAGGCTTTTTAAATTTTGCGATTTTAACTTTCTCTCCATAATTATCTCTGTAGACACCCAAATTTGATCACTCCCATATGATCAAATTTACCTCTTTATTCATCAATTCTATCAATATTAATTTATTTAATTAATATTACACTTCCCACATAAGACTCTTAAATTATTTAATTTAATAATTAAACACTTTATTTGGTGCCTTTCTCCTCTCTAAATTAAATAAATACACCAATTTATTTAATTTAGTCATTCTAATCTTTTGAATTAAAATCAATTTAAAATTGTTCTTTTCTCCCTCCTTGTCACATCCTCTATAATCCATCACTAATTTGAATTAATTTAATTAATTCATATTTAGGGTGTGCATCCTCTTAATCAGGGATTAATGTCACATCCTCCTACATTTGCCACTTGTCTCTAATCTCCCATTAATTATCATAATCAAGTATTTGCACAACTTTAATCAAATTTATTAACCACTTTTAGAACCACTTTTTAGTCAATCTTTCCATTTTTCCTTTTTGGGCACTAACCCTCTTTCCCAATGAGAATTTTAATTCTCATTTATTCATCCTATGTCTCTCTCCTCCCCATGTGAATTTTTAATTCACATTTTGTCTTTCCAAGGCTTCTAGAATGTTTGACATGTCACCTCATGCACATGCAACCAATTCCCACCTTTTTGGAAGCCCTCTCTTATCCATTAGATTCTCCTATGAATGTGAATTTTTAATACACATTTATTTCTCCAACCTCTTTCTCCTTTCCCATGGAGATTTTTGAGAAATTCAAAAATTCTTCAAGTGTCATTTTCACTCCCACTTGGGGATAAGAAGTTATTTTTTAAAGAAATCTTCTCACTCTCCAAGGTACTTGGAAGGTACTTGTCCTTCCTCCACATCATGTACCTCTCTTCCACATCACCTACACATCATCTCACCCTTAGCCCTCTCGCATTCCACATGTCAAAATGTGAGGGCTTGTGAGTCCTCAACTCACCTTAGCCCTTCATCTTGACTTTGTTGGATAAATCCCAACCATTGAATTCTCTAGATAATTCAAGATTCTCTATAAATACCACACCCTCTAAGGCATTTTCAACACTTAGCCATTTTGCAACTAAATGTTGTCATTTTATGCACTCATCTAATCTTCAATTTCACCCATTTTCATTTGCATCCAAGCATATAGTCAAGACTTGCATTTAGCCATATCAAAAGCCATCAAGGAGCATACAAATCAATCCAAATCAAGGGCCAACCAAGGAGTTTCAGCTGCAAAAGGGAGGTATAATCATTTGTCTTCATTTAACACTTTCCTCTTTGCTTTTACAAATTCCTTAGGCTAATCTTGAGGTGTTTCCTTATGCTTTTCCATTGCATTCTATTTGCTTAGAAAGGGTTAAACATTTGGTATCACATTTCGCACGCTCGAGCAGGGACCTAATGTTTGTTCCTA
>VDFB02347261.1:0-10200 GCA_007258455.2 Sequoia sempervirens
CTAAATGTGACCTATATTGGTCCCTCACATACTTTAGATGGGTACCAATTTTCTTAAGGACCTTGGTTCAATTGAATGTGTTATTACCGAACATCGCAACTAAACGATTGATAAGAAAAATCTTTTAAATCTTGATTTTGGGCATTCCACCATGTATGTATGGTGGGCCCGAAGATCTCCAATGTAATATCATTTAGATATTTATAAAAAACACCATTTCTTGCAAAATGATCATGGGATCATTAGTCTAAAAAGAGTGATCAATAAGTAAATTTCAATTGGATTATATATAATAATAATTAAAACATTTTAAAGTACCTAGGACCTTCTCTATCTTTATGGGAACGAAATCGTCGGTCACCACAAATGTGACTGGGAATGTTCCCATACTAGTAATACAAAAAGATCAAGGAAATGTTACTAAAACATCACCGGTATTAGTGGCCTCTGCATCCCTAGGTACATGTCCTAATGCATGCTTCGGCATGTGTTCACTACCAGAGGGTGTACTACCCGATGCTTGCATACTATGTGTTGCTGACATTTCAGTCGACAATATAGGCATGGATGATGGGGTTGAATGATGTGATGTATGCACAAGAAGATCAGGATTGACACTTGTACCAACCCCTACTCCATGGGTGACACCTGCAGTACCTTGATCATGGCCAACAACATCACGAGGACACAAAAAATCCTATAAAAACAACACATATTTTAGTTCATGACATAAAAGAGTACAAAATATAAAACCATGGATGAACTTATGTTATAATTAAAGATCTCATGACAACTTACAAGTTTCGTGCTCTCTCACTCAATATTTTAACCCTTTCTCTTATCTCATTTTTTTGAGGCACTATGAATAACTACTGAAAAATTTCTTCATTGCATTTTTTTGGGTCTTCCTTATTATATCCAGAGGGTTTGCGGACTATGCGATGTCATCATCACATAGTAGTGACTGCACCTCCCTATGAATGCTCTCCTCTACTACTAGTGCCTTTCCTTGATCATCCGTCTGGGATAAGAATATTAAAAACATTATCAAAATTAACCCAATAAACTTATGAAAAAAACATAATAATAAATCATTTTGCTCGTATGTAATTTGTACAATTACAATGAGGTGAACCTGTTGGGTAGAAGTACCTGAAGATACATCATGATCTATGCCCTAGGCTGGAGCCTTCCCCCTATGATCAATGTCTTGCTATGACAAAAATTAAATATAAAAAACATTACCAAATTGAAACCTATAGACTTACGAAAAAAAACATAATAATAAAATGGTATATTGGAGTCATTAATTGGAAGTTGGGTAAAATGGTATATAGTATGTACGACCCCCATAGTAACGTGTCTGTATCTATGCAATTCAAATTGTAATCAATTAGCAACTCTTCCCTTGTAGTTATTGATTTTATCGCACATACGAATACACGGTTTCCCTCGCACGCCTCGAATATGCAATTGGGTTGTTTATTTGTTGAACCAGGTCATGTACTATTTATAAACCTTGCAATATTCCTTGATGCTTTTGGCCTTCTATCAATGTAAATAGCCATTCCTTTATTTCGATCCTTATCTTTTAGTTGTATATAATATGCTGACAATGCATACCTATGCATACTTTGTGTATATCGAACCAGCTACATCCAATCTTTGTAACTGTAACAGGGTCTGACATACTCCATCAATTTAGTAACTTTGTTGTAATAGACCTTTATGTGGTCCATGCAAAATATGCCGAAATGATGTAATGACGATGGTGTTATGTGATATCTCCTCTCGTTGACACAAAAATTAGTGTTTATTGGAGGAAGTTCCTTGGGTACCCGTTGTTTCCGTAGATGTTTGTACCTCAAGGGCACCTCGATGTTGCCTATTCTCTCATCATCATAAGAACATGACCCCCCTTCAGCAAGAAAAAATTCCATGCATTTACGAAATTTTCTTCTAATCTTTTAACCTCTAGTTGATCTCCATCTTTTAGACCTACTACATGTCTTGCTTTCCTCTTCTCTTCCTGAATTTCCCTCGCTTGAGGAAGACAAATCTGATAAATACCTATTTGGTGGTACCTACACTCATAAGGATGTTGGATGAAGTTCTTTCATGGTGATGTGATCCCAAGGTATGGGGTTGGAGGATTAATAAACAAGGTTGTCATTACTAGTCAAATGCATGTGGAGGTAACAATAGTTGTGAATGTATCAATAAACCTTGTAAGGGTATGATGATCAAAGATCACTTGGTAAGCATGGGAATGGTTTGTAGGGTCACCAACCTTGTGTTTTGAAGCCTTGGGTTTTGGTAACATCTAGGGGAGTCATTGTCTTGTTTCTTGGAGGTTGATTGGGTTAGTTGGTGGAAGGTTTCTATTATGTTTTGTACCTGTCTTGAAATTTTTTGGAGCACCTTCCTCAAAGACAATAGTTCCTCTAAGGTAGTACTGGTGTTTGGTTAGTTAGTCTATGAAATTTTTTGGACCACCTTTGATGTGAAATAGGCACTCATGCAGCCATCCTTTCAGTCTATTTCTAAATGGATAGACCCCTTGCCTTTAATGATTAAGCTCCATAGGTTTTTACCCCTATGGTTTTTTAGGTCCCACAAATAAAATAATAAAAGATGGAACCTACTCAGAAGAACCCCAAAATGTATTGGAGTTTGTTTGTTTCTTAATAATCTAGTTAAAGAGGCTAATTGGGTCCCTCCCTATCCAACATTCCTTCACCATTTTCAAGACACCTACAACATTTTCAAGCCATTTATACTCTTCTGAAACTTGGAAAAGAAAAGTCCACTTTCATTAGTGTTCTCTTTTGGGTTTTCCCTAGTGCTAGCATTTGTACTGTTCTTTTGGAGGTTTGGTTGAGTCAGTGAAATATTTGAAAGTTTTTAATGGCTCCTTGTCTTTTTTTCATCTCTTGTATTGGCGCAGGAGAACCTTGGCATAATTAGGCCTCTATGAAGCAATGTTTTGAAATTTGATTCAATGTTATTGGTCCTAGTTTGTAAATCATGTTATTAGAGTCATGTTTCATATATTTGAGTTCATGTTGAGGTCATTTGGTGTTTACTGAGTCCAAAAGTGCAAAAATGAAAACAATGTAAAAAGTTGCCAACTTAATCTAAAAGGCAATATGAAGAGATGAAGAGTCATTAGGGTTGGTTAGAGGCAGTTAGAAGGCTAAAATTCAGTTTTTTTCCTTTAAAAAGGCTCTTGTATCTTTTAGAACTTTGAGGGTGGTTGAATAAAGAATAAGTTCAAGGAAAATGTCTAATTTTTAATCATTTTTCTTAAGAAATCTTGCATTTCCAGGCATTGTATGGAATTGTATGGCCTTGAAGGCATGGTAGAATGGTTGGATATGGTAATAATCTCAATCACCTTCTTGTTACATCAAATTTCATGCATTTTAGTTAATAAATTGTGGGAGTTATTATGGATTTACTTCAAACTGCTAAAACCCTTAGTTAGGGTAGCAAAGACAAATAATTATGTTTCTCCTTTATTAATTAGTGGAATCTTCTAGTTTCTTGTGAGATTATCCTACTATGAATGTTCTTTCATGTTTCAGTGGATTTAGGGAAAAATCATAAAGATAAGATGAGAGGGAATGAAGTTTCTTGACTGAAAAACTGTGTGTATAGTTTGTGAACAAAGTAATTATGAAGGTTAAGCCCTTAGGGTTTTGTGAAAATATTTTGTAAATGGACTTTGATGCTTTGAAGAGAATATACTAGTCAAACTAAACATGTCCCAAGCACTGGACAAGTGTACTTTGGTTAGGAGTTAGTAAAGCAACAAACCCTTATGCAAATCAGGCGTAATTAGGCCTAAATCTGTTTGAGACAACAATATTTGAAGCTTGTGTTGTAAAAGTTTTGATACCCATTTTGAATATGTTTTAGATCTGTAAGGAGGGAATTGAAGGTCTAGTAATGGTTTGGAGCTCTAAAGAAAAAGTTGAGTGTTTGTGAAGGGAAATATAGTTGAATAAGTGGTGTCAAAAGAAGGAAAGTTCAAGATTGTTTGTGAATTGTCAAATGAGATTGTGTGAGTTTGTTTCCTTCCTCTGACTCTGCATCATGTACTTATATACATTCTCTTATGGATAGGGACTAGGAATTTTTCATTGTACTCACAGACCATGTATTGTTTTTAGTCCCTTTGATCATTTGTGGACCTCAATATGTAAATTTATTTCATCGAAGTTTAGAAATTTGAACCCTAGTGAACTTCGTGTGCTATTATGTGACAGGAATTTCTTTCAATCTTATCTATTAGAAAAATAATGCTAAGATTGATACAAAACTATAGTTCACAGGAAAAAAATGGCCACCCAACTAATTGAACATCTAAAAGCTTGGTTGTTCAAACTAACCAAACACTAGTACTAGGTAGTACTTGGGTTTGCCAATGGGACATTGGCTCAAATTGACCAAAATATAGCGTGCAACACCTCGATGGGAAAAAATAGAGTCTAAATCACTGTACTTGCAACAAGATTTCTAAATGTGGGGGAAAAATCACTTACAATCATTGTCCCTTGGTCAATTTTGCCTTTTTGAGTGCTCTCACCTCTCTCTGGCTTTACTCTTGCCAAATGGCCTTGCAACACTCATCTAGTGAAGTCTCAAAACTCTCCACTCAGGGGTTGGATGTAGTGGTTCTCGGTGCAACTCTCCAGTTAGGGTCTCGGTGCAGTATGCTATGTTGTGCTCCTGCGCGTATGGGGCCAATATTTAAAATATATAGTTTATATATATGCTATGTCAACATATAGTTTATTTTATTTCTACAAAATATAATTTTTGTATGGTGGCTTGTTGAGCTTATATAGTTGGTTTTCTCTTTCTTTATATTTTTTGATGATTTATTTCCTATTACATGATTGAATATTATCTACAGTCCTAGTGATTGTTAAAAAGGCTTATGATATGTGATGTTTAATCATGATGGATGTCTAAGAATCAGTGATTGAAATACTACTTGACTAAAGATTGAGCTATCTGATATTTTGTCATTTAAACATCATGGAAGAAATGCTTGCAATCAATGTCTTATTAATGTAGCCTACAAGATTTCTTTTCCTAATTTTTTTTGGTCCTATTCTTGTTATGACTTATTTTTTTACATTGGCCTATTATAGTAATGGGGAGCATATCTAGTGAATCGATTCTTTTAGTCTCTTTGATTCTTATCCTTGTGCATAATGAGTTTTCTTCTATCATATGATTCATTGATTGTTGGTTTAAAACATTCATTACAACTAACATGGATATGAATTATGATGTGGGTGTGAGAAGGGATTGTTGAATATGAAAAAATGGTTTAGGAAAGTACTCCTTAATCCAAATGAGTCATTTTCTTGTCATGGAATGTGTGAAGAGACTTTAAAATTAATATATTAAATCTAGTTAATATTGACACATCTAAAGCATGCCAAAGGAACTTCAGAAAAATGCTATGACATAAAGAAGATTGTTAAGGTGATGTCAAGTCTTGATCCATTAGGGTAGGAAAACATAGATGCATTGGTACAAAAGGTTCCATTCAACTTGGAGGAAATGGATAATTACCTAAGGGGATAATGTGAGATTGGACCAAGTATATATTATGATACAAATAGCTTGGGAAAAGGGATGATGAAATGGTTAAGTATGGGAAATTGTAGAGATAAATATAACACCAAGGGAAGAACACTAGAACTAATTTTAGCACTCTAGATTAATCCAAGACTCAAAATTCCACTAATAGGTGTTCCTTACCTCTTAAATTAATTCCATAGGTGGGTTTATCCTCCAATATAGTGCCATTGGTTAGCTTATCACGTGAACTTCCGCTGTAAGTAGGATTACCATACACTTTCATAACATGCATGTGTGGTTTCAAAAAGTTTATACGTTCTTGTGAACTTGAAAGAAAGGCATGTTTTGAATTTTCCAATAGGTGTTAGGGATTAATTTGACTTGGTCTTAGCATTAGAGTGACAAACCTTGTGGTTTAGGTTCCATAAACAAAATATACTCATTTTTTAGCTTCCTATTATCATCTTTATATTCAATGAGATTTTTAAAGATCATCTAAATATTCATTGCTAATGAAAATGCATAAACTGATGTGTAATAGATCCAAGGTGAGGCTTAGAGAGCCTCATCTTTTGAAACCATTAACCAAAGAAATGCCAAGACCAATATATGAAAGAGATGAAGAATAAGGCAACTTGTATTATTAGGAAGGACGGGATGCCTTTATATAACATGACCTCATGTTTGAGTCTCAAAACCCTCCCATATCATCAATGCATGTGCCTAGGCTAACCATGTCAAGTTTCACTCCATACAAGCACAAATTGAAAAAAATTCAATGTTGGCCCCATTCACATGTCACTATGTGGGGTCAACATGAAGAAACACTAATTTTTTAGGAATGAAATAACCAAAGATATGATCAAATAATATCTAATCATAAATAATCATAGAGTGATTAGGATTTGATCATATGGAAATTTCTAGGAGAGCTACAATAGTTATAACTACATCTTGAATTAACAACATTAAAAAGCACATGAATTAATTATGTAATGGCATAAAAATTAAAAAAATCATGAATTAATTATCTAAGCATATAAGTCAAATATAATTCTATCAAGAAATCAATATCAAATAGATAATATAATCACATAAATCATACATTTCAAAGTCATTGATCTTCTTCTTCATCTAACTCTTTTTTTGTATCATCCAATCCAAATTCGATATTGTAAGGATTGGTCATATCATCATCATCATTGATATTAGTTTTGATAATGTCATCATCCACACAAATATCTTCTTCATGAACATTAACTCCTACATCATCATGATCTAGTTCATCTTCTTTGACATCTTCGTTAGGCACATCATCAACTAACTGTTGATCGTGATCATCATCTACATCATCTTCTAGTTCTTTGGTATCTTCTTCTTCCACCACATTATACTTTACCGACCTTCCTCTTGGATAATGTCTAACAACAAATGACCAACCTGATTTACCTGGAACCTCTGAGTAAAATACCTGCTCACATTGGCTTGGAAGAACATAGGACTCATTTCTAGCTCGCTCGATCGACCTTGTATTAACCATGGTAAATCCATTATCATGTTCAACAATAGATCTCTTGGTATCATTTTCATTCAATCATAATCTATACCATTAGATGATGAACATAACTAATTTGAAGGATTTAAAGTCACACTCAAGTATATCATCCAAAATCCCATAGTATCAATTTTTTGAGACTTTTGGATGTGTTAGCTCTCAAAAACGTAGGCAAGATGCCTCAAGAGGCTGCCAATCTCTTGATACGCTTCAGGGTAACAGACAAGGTCAAAAGAATTCAACCTTCTACTCTTTAGGTGCTGCTAAACCTGGGCGGGTGTACCTATCTAAATGATGCAGACTTAATTTGTGATTATCTTCTCACAACAGTTTGTTCACAATGGCAATTGGAGGTGAACAAATGAAATCAAACTTGAAAGCAGTGATAATATTCTGATCTAAATCCTAAAATGGAAGCTTAATTAACAGATGTAAAGAAATTGAATGAATCCAAGTGATGAAGTGCAGAGACTAGTGCCTTGTTGGGTATGTGGAGTCAAATGAGATCAAGATGAGCAACACTTCTCTGAGAAAACTCAAATTATCTAGTATATATTATGTTTACAACTTGTATAAACATGCAAGAATGTTATTACTAAGTTCTACTTGAACAATCCAAATGAATTTCTCTGATTACTGTGATTAACTAAAACAATTTAGTCTTTACTTGAAAGAACCAATCAATCAATCGCACGAGTACAAAAAATGTGCACTGATAAATTGAATACAAACTTGTTATATCAATTTAAACAATCAGAAAGAATCCATCTTAGAGACAACTTAGCAATACTTTCATTAGATTAACCAAATAATTGGCACCAGAGAAATGCAGCAACATCAACTGACTTTCATAAATACCTCCATTCTAAAATCATGCAACAATAGTCTCTGATCTGATACTTTTACTCTAATATACATCTACTTGCTATGTGTCGAATATCTAATAACTGGTGGTTATTTTGTAATTACAAGATGCCTATTTATACACCGGTATCAGAAAACATATCATATTGAGCTCTCATGTCGGCCAACCATCAAATTCGGGCTCAACTTATGTCAGCCTACAACAGTCTTCAAACACTTACATGTTGGCCACAGTATTTCAATTTCTGTTATTCGTCAGTGAAACAGTCGCTGAGACATCCCGTTAGCTATGCCAAAGGAAATTCAATCGTTAATCGCTCCTTTTGTCTTATTCGCTTTTGCTGCGACTTCATCTGAGTCTGTGACATGTCATTTAGATCTCTTTATGTTTCATCAATATGCACCTTTTCCTCCTGTATGTTGCTACAACCTCATGTTTGTTACACCGAAGTCACAGAGTATTCTTATGTTCCTTTATTGTAACACTGTGATATCGGGGAGACAATATATCAAAATCATTGTGTCAAGCCGAAAGTCATTTATCATTTCCAAGTTGCCAAGATAATAGCACACTTAGGGAGACCACATGTAGATCATACAATGTTTCACCGAAGGCCCCCATCTATCTCATATGTCGCTGTGACAATCCAATTTTTCATGCCGACAAAGTCACCTCTGCTTTCCATTCAGTGAGACCCCGGGCACCTCGCCAGGACCACACATCGAAATCAAATAAGTCAAACTGAGCAGTATCTTTTGTTATATTCATCTTCACCAAGACATTTAAGATTTTCTCACTTAGATTGAGTTCGTTATTGTATTATCGGCTAGACAAATCAATGTGGGGATGGTGATCCCATAATAGTGGTTTACAATTTTTGGCCATTGGACCTTTGAAATTATTATTTTAACTAAATCTTCACATTTGGGCACCTATAAGCTGACTAAGCAGTGAGAATTTGAAGATGCTACAAACTAAGAGTCTCATCAATTTTTTTGTAGATTCTAAAATATTTTTTCAAATTTTTGGAATCAATTACACTTCTTTTCCATCTCCCACAAAATTGGTTTTTTTCAAAAATATAGCATATTTAAAAAGTGACGCACACTGTATAATGCATAACTTTTTTTCTATGAAGGATAAAATTCGAATTCTTTCAAATTTAGATTTGTAGCTCCGATATCTAATGCTTCCACTTTGTTAGATAGTTTTTTATTGAATATTTTTTATTAATCAGGATTTCAAGAGTCAGACAAATTACAAAATTCGGACCACAGTAGCGGCCAGGTATGTAGCGTAACATTTTTATTAATGTTAAAAATTTTATTTTATTTTTTGTTGGATCAAGGACTTTAATATCTGGTGCACTAATATTTTTTCAATTTTTTTTTTGATAATCTCTATTTTTTTCCACATGTGAAGAATAAAAAGAAATTCATTTTTAGATAGAAAAACCTATGTTTAATAAAACTTAAAAAACAAATACACAACAAAACCAAAACATATTAAAATTATATTCATTGGATAGCTTGTTCTGAGGAATACCATAATCATTTGAAATAAATTTTAAATGAATTCATTTGATTCCCCAAAAGCTAAATCAAAAGTGATTTTTTATCAGCATTTTGATAGGTGTAAAAGGAGATGCATTTATAGGTATGGTTTAAAACTAGAGAGGTTCTATCCAAGGGGGTTTGATCTAAGGTGATTTGATCAAACCCTCTTCAATTGGAATCCTTAAAATGGAACTTTTGAAGGCTTAAAGCATTATATTTTCTAAAAATATGTGATTTCAGCTAAAATTCGTTCCTCTCAAAATTGTAAACCACTATTGTATGACAACCTCACAAAGTGAATTATGTTATACCGAAGCACCCCAAACACCATCATAGATCGCTAAGAGAAAGCGAATCTCACACCGACAAAGGCCCTCATTGTGTTCCATCGGTGAGACCCATATGTATTCACTAAGTCTTACTCTGAAGTCATCTTAGTCTCACCAAAACGCCCTATGATAGAAACTCCATGTGCAAAGTCGGCAAGACCGAAGGTCACTCACTGAGACCTTATCTTGATAACTTTATCTCTCACCAAAAGTTGTTTGAAAGAAATCTTTTGTGCTTCGTCGGTGAGACAAATACACTTCATTATGACATTTCACCGAAGACTTTCAACTCTT
>VDFB02347262.1:0-26467 GCA_007258455.2 Sequoia sempervirens
TAATGTGGGTGTACAATACTTTCTCAAGGTTTAAAAGTAAAATGTGGCACTTGGCAATAGATGTGTAAAATATTTTATAAACATTTAGAACTAAAATTTGGTAGTTTGGAAAGAGATGCATATCTTAAAATGTAGTATTAATGTATAGTTTTTTTTTTTAATATTTTTTAGTAAAGTATTGTTCATATATAATTTAGTATAATATGTTGAATATTTTATCAAATTTTTTAGTGTTACATTTCAAGGTTTAAAGAAAGTTGTATTAGTAAAATTTATGATTAATATTTCTTGTGAAATCAATTTTATTTTTTAAGGAATGAGAATTCAAAGAGATGGTCCACCATTAATTGCCCTTTATGCCTAGTCAAAGCACAAGCCCTATTCCTATATTTGAAGCCCTTACCATTTCTAAATACCATGGTTGTCTACATTGGTCATATGATCATTGATTAGACCCCTTATTTAAATGTATTTCCCACCCATTTAGATATAAACACAATGCCCCCTCCTCGTCACACTCCCAAATCAACATTTCTAAGAAATACCAACAGTTCTTGGTAAAGGCAATGATAATGACCTTGAATTCAACATTTTCAATTTATAGTAGACTTTGATAATGACTTTGATAAATTTTGACTTCAAGGAGGCATATGATGGGGTAAATAATTTGAATTTCAAATTCATGAAGACACCATTACATTATTTCTAAATATAAAATTTGTATTGTAATTATGTTTTTTCTTTGTGCGGTCCCTGTTGAGCAAGAAATTTATAAGTGGACAAAAAGCAATTGGGAGAGCCAAGATTAGGGCATTGAATCTATGAGAGGTTTGATGAAAGGATACATTTCATGTATCTTTCACTCTACAAAATATACCCAAAGAACCTTACAATATGACACATAGGTTATAAATGGACATGTTGGCTACCTTGAGGCATGAAACTTTGAGTTCCATCCTAAAGGTTATTCCTATTCCAAATATCATATTGGTACAATTATCTTTTATGGATTTATCCTTTCATTCATTTGTGGATGATATAGAAACACAATTAGGTAGGGTTATATGGTGTAAACATAGTTCAAACATGTTTGCAAGCCTCCATGTGTAGTCTAGGATGTGTGTGGAATTGGATCTACCTAACCACTTGTTGACACTGTTAATTTGGTTAGTCTAAATTTGAAGTTGAACAATGTTGATATACCTTGATAATCCTAATGTTGATTCTATTATTGAAAGGAAGGACATCTTATCAACAATTTCCCTATTCATAAACTTAAGCATCCTCCCTTTTCATTTGCTAACAAACCCTTTGTCCCATCCATTTTTACACCTCACCATCCTCCCATAAACCATCTACTTTTCATTCTTTAAATATCTTCACTCTTGCAAAATAGTAGCCTCTTCCCAAGTTGACACCCTAGTCCTGACTACCTCTTAATGAGATGTCATTTGTAGAGGGGAAAACCCTAGCACATGATGTGCAATTAAATATATGTGGGCATAATTAGATAGACCATATCACCAACATAATGTTTAATTTTGAGTAGAAGAGGACTATTCTAGTTTGCTAGTATTCACTCTTAACAATCAAGATTAGCCTATTCTAATTTCCATTTTGAAATAAAACATTATAAAATGATATAAAATTCAAATCCAACAACCAAGAACAATGATTTGCTTAAAAATAATAAACTATAAAATAAATCAATATAGGAAAATAAATTCTTCCTAATGCAAGAAATAAATTATTATCCTTCCTATGAAGGATTTGTCATAACTACATGAAAAATACTACCTTTTCCCAAGCAAGAGATCTCAATCAATTTGTGTATCGAAGAAAGAGGAATGATTGTATAACCCATAGGGAGAAGAAGCAAACTAAAATCTTCTACAAAACCCAACTCTAGGAAGGACATAGGATGAGTCGAAGAGAGATTGGAGAGCAAGTGCAACCATAATGCGAGTGCTTTGAATACAATTTGGTAGCATAAGGGTGTAATTTTGAAGTGTTATATGAAATGGGCAGTTGTACATGTGTTTTTTATGATAGACAAGGAGTTGGGGCAACTATTTTGGGTGCATTTAATGCCCCAATAGATAAATCTAATTAGATGCAAGAATTTTCATGGTTTGACCATGAATTTTTAAAAAGCATGTGGTATGATCATGAAGAAAGCTATGGGGCCAATGGACATTTGAGTGGAGTAGAATGAGGGTATAACTAACTTAAGGGTATTACAAGATGTTGAACTTTAATTATTTGGTTATACTTTTGACCAACTAGGGCCTTTAATATTATCAATATAATCATGGGCTCATGTTTTGTAGTATCACATTTACCCTTGAGGTATGACCATTCAACTATAACAAGGGATAAAGTATGTATAGTACCTAGACAAGAAATACAATACTAAGGGAGATGGATCCATACCTCCACTTATCAATGATGACCAACAATAGATACATTGATCCACAATCATGATATAAAGTGGATTGTACAACACTCCAACACTTGTAAAAGAAAAGACATAAGCAATACCCTCATAGAAAGAAAATGAATCTTAAAAGAAATAAAATCATATCACAATGTATGTACTTGCAATTACCTTGGCCAAAATGGGGTGAAAGTACAAAAGGATGGTCTCCTACTATATTGCCATCAAAGAGGAGATGCTCATTGTGTAAGGTTATCCAATTTTTCATTCACCAAAGTGTCTACTTGAGTGTTTTAGAATTGAGGAATGTGGGTGATTCTAAATCCAACAAAGTGAGAGAGGAGTAGACAAGCCTCATGAAAGTGGAGGGCCAACTCTAGAACATTTACCTCTCAAACATTTACCTCTCAAACATTAAAGAGCTAGGTAAACACCAAGAGTGAGTTGGTATACAACTACACATAGGAGGTTCCTATCTCAAGAATTTTTCAAAACACTAATAGTAACACAATAATTTATATAATTGTTTGTATTAATTATTAGAAAGAAACCAACCATGGCAAGTTCATTGTCCTAAGAATCACTAATAATTCTTGAATTATTAAATGATTGCAAATTTAGGCTAGTGAGGAGGTTTTGGATGAACTATCTTGCGAGGGGTATTAAAATTGTCATAAAAGAGACTCTAGGATGTTGGGAAAAACATTGAGATTAGGGGTAAAATATGCCAAGGATCTAAGCCTTGGTAGGCAAAGTGAAGGAACCAAAAACCACTAAATAAGGGCCTAAGAGAGCCAAGGTGAAGAGGATGGATTTTGTAGGAGATTAGGTGAACATTAGGGATAATAATTGACATACATGAGCTTAGAAATCCTCTTAGGGTTCAAACCAAAGAGATCTAAGCTATCTTCCCTAATTGCCAAAAAGGGTGCTTGTAAATCAAATGGAAAAAAGGGAGTTAAAAGCCTCCCAATATTCTAAACAACTATCTCAACAAGCCAAAATGGGAGCTAAACAAGCCTCCTAGGAAACCAAGATGTCCTTGAGGGTGGAGAAGACTATTGGGAGTTGAAGAATGCCAAGGATGTCAAAATATAAACACCAAGATGCCCTTGAGGGTTACTGACTATTGAAGAGTGAGAATGGGGACAAAAGATTGTGAGATAACATAAAGGGGCTAAGATGACAAGACATTCACCAAAGGGGATAGGAGATGGAGACGAGCTAAATATGTGAGCATTAGTTTGTTGCAAGTCTTGAAGCATCTTGAAGGAGTGTCACCAACACATAAGAAAGGCCAAGCACACAAAACAAGGTGGGGGGCCTAAACACCAACTAGTGACATAACAGAGGGTCAAAAGGACTCTTGGTAAGTCTAGAAAAGACAACAAGTTAGCATATAGGGTTTTGAATGTTTGAAAGGGCCAACAAATATAAACCCTACTCTCTAAAGTTGGATGACCAAGATCCTCCCCCCACTCCCCTCACTCATCCCTTTGCCCTCCCTCCCCACTTTTGCTACTGCAATTGCTGCCTAACAACTTTGTATTTGTTTCTTTGTTTTATGCTCTGAATTTCACTCCTATATGAACTCTAGAGGTGTGATTCTTTATTCGTCTACCTTTTTTATTATGAAAATGTGTAATATTCTTTCATAAATGATAATCTAAACATTTACTCATTCAAAAAAATAAAATAAAAATCTAAAGATAATTTTCTTATAGCTTGAAAAAAGGTTGAGGAGAAACTTAGAAAGGGCCCCACTACAACTAAGAGGGGAGGCCAACCTTCAAATAGAATGAAAAGGTAATTTTCATCCCCATTTGGACCACCATTTTCTTCCTGATTTGGACCGTCAGTTTTTATTAAGGGGAAGCTTTGAACTTAAAGCAATCCGACACAGCCATTATAAGCATATCGAGTGACAACGATGAGCAAGTCCGTGGGCCTTATTGCTCATTTTAATCTTTGTAAGCTTAGAGGGAGGTTATTTTAATCTAAATTTTTAGAATTCCGATGACATAATTGCGTAAATTTAATGCTAAAATGTTCTCGACAGGCCCACAATCCTCTTGGTCAGTTTTAGTGGGTGGGAGATAGTAGAAATATAGATTTACAGTTGAAGGGTATGCCCCTGAACTGGGTCCGGGTAGTTTATGGAGCAGAGGGGGAAACATAGACCCTATGCTCGAGTCAAATTTATTGGAGCATGGATGTTCATAATTCTTTTAAATGTATATATATATATATATATATATATATATATATATATATATATATATATATATATATATATATGATTTTTATTAAATGAATAATATTGGGGTGATTTGAACGTAAGTAGTGATTAGGAAAGGAAACTAAAAGTTAGCATAATATTTTAATAAAGAATTCATGAGCACATACATTGGGTGAATATGGGAAATGGAGATAAATAGTTGAGAAGATGCATGCTATATTGTTAGAAGCATGTATTCTCAAGAGCTAAATAAGTGGCCTCAAAAAATAAAATGTCTTGAGCTAGAATTGATTAACTAGTCATTTAAGGGGAATTCTCTTAGGTGATGAGGGATGATAGGCAATATACTTTAAACTCTAGGTGATTATGAAGGGATTAAACCACTTAGACATGAGCTTTACCTTGTTTTGGCACTCCTTATCATAAACAAGAACTAAGACAACTGCATGAAAGGGATGAGACCTCACTAACTTTTCAAATTGTTGGTATTGATTATTTTGATATGTAAGTTTGTGCTTCAAAGCATCAAGTTGATGCTTTGTGAGATGCTCTAATTGAAACCTATGACATGTAAACTTCTCTTTGTTAGAATGAAGATTATAAACCATGATTCAAAGTGAGAGGATCGAGAATGCCAAATTGATCCCATCCTTTAAGAGCCATAGACAAGGGAGTATAGGGATGCCCTTATTGGGATTAGTCTAACAAGTACACATTTTCTTTGCACCTTTGACTTTCCCACAAGCTACCCATTTTTGTCCTTCTTTACCACTTCATTTTTTTTGCATTTCCTTCATTCCTCCTTAATGCCTCATCCACTCCCCTAAATTCTCTAGGACATCATTAAAGTTTGGATTTGACCCCTTGGAGCTACACAAACATGTTCACCTTGTTAAAAGACATTGCTTATCTCGAGGGCATGGACCCACAATTATATTTCAACAAATGATGAAGATTGTAAAGATGATCGACATGAATGTTGTGGTTGAAAGCTAGCCATCACTAGTCTATGTGTAGTAAGGTGCTAGACTACTTGTTTAAATAGGGAATTGAAATTTTACTATCCTAGGTTATCCAACTATGGATCTAAGATGATTTGATTATTGGTCACCATCTTGGTGCATTCATTGGCTTTGAATTGCAAAATAATCCTTTAAAACCCAACCAAGGTTGTCACAATGCATGTAAGGTTAAACTTTTGTAACAATTGCTAGTTGCTAAGCTAAATTTTTGGCCACATAAGTGCTTTTAATTGTTATAGGGCATCAAGTGATGGATATTTAGTTTGTAAGGGGATGAGATACATATTATAACTCATAGGAAGGTTATATAATGGACACAATGCATGTAAGTTGATGTCTCCATGACAATTTGTAACTACATATGGGGTGCTCAAATCTAGTTGTGGATCCTCTCTTGCCACATTTGTTGGTGTGAATGTAATATGGATTAGATGACTATGTGACAACTTCTAATTCATTGTAAACCTTTTTGTAATGGTCTTTCCTCTATTTCATGTTGGTACCTATAACATTGCGATTATATTATTAAGTATGTCTATTTGCATAGTGTTATATTTGATTTGTATGGTTGTGCATATCCATTTCTATTTTTATCTATAGGTGTATCATCTTCTTCTTTTCAAGTCACGACTCTATTATCCAATGAAGTAGGCACCAATCTAATATTTAAAGGTACAAATATTTATCAAGTGGGTTATCTCTCTATCCTTAGTAGTTTACAAGAAGATTAGGGGTCTTACATGTTTTCATTATTCAACATTGTAATTCAAGGAACATCTTAAATGACAACAAATGACTTAGATTGTTAGAAAATCATGTCATGCATGTCTACACCTTGTGTTTGTGTATAAAATTCCAAGTGGATTCACTTGTAGGGATATAATATTGTAATGATATTTAGGTGCATATACAAGGGTGTAGTTATAAGTTAATCAAATCAATTACAAGCAATTAGTTAATCTTTGGCCTATTGATAAATATTGGGGTCAAGCATACAATGGATACAGTTCTTGCTAGATTAGACAAGTCCATAGTTCATGTGATAAATTTCATGTTAAGGATACCTCTACAATTTTTTAAAAATTTATGCAATGTACTATCTTACATAAAATATTTTGGTGATTTTCATTGTTTGTTTACATCACTATTCATTAAAGTTTGTTCTCCCCTTTCTACATTGAAGGTGGTCTATACCAATAATTTAGACACAATAAGCAATTAAAATGTTAAAAAACAAATATCAATAGGGTTTTTATGGACATTATCATGTCATCTATGTGGGGACATATTTCCTCATTTTCTTGGATGTTAAGGTTTTTGTTGTTCGGTAAGGAGAAAAAACATATTAGAATCCACTTAAAGGATGAAATTACAAAAAAAAGAGTGAAATTCTTAGATTATTTGATTAAAATGATATGAAAAGGAGGCCAAACACAAAACCCCAATGCCATGCAAAATCACACAAAACAAATCAAAGCCACCCTAGTTACACAATTACTTATGACTTATGACAATCAATGGTTATCTAAATTTCATGATTTATATAATGTGGGTGTAGAATACTTTCTCAAGTTTTAAAAGTAAAATGTGATACTTCGCAATAGATGTGTAGAATATTTTATAAACATTTAGAGCTAAAATTTGGTAGTTTTGCAAGGAATGATTTTTTTTCATATATACTTTTGTAGAGTATTGTTCATACACAATTTAATATAATATGTTATACATTTTATCAACATTTTTAAAGTGTTATATTTCAAGGTTTAAAGAAAATTGCGTTAGTGAAATTTATGGTTAGGGTTTCTTCGTGAAATCAATTGTATTTTTTAAGGAATGAGAATTCAAAGAGATGACCCACCATCAATCGCACTCTAAGCCTAGTTAAAGAACACACCCTATTCTTGTATTTAAATCCCTTATCATTTCTAAATATCATGGTTGTCTACATTGGTCATAATTGATCATCAATTAGACCCTATATTTAAATGTATTTCCCATCCATTAAGACATGAACACAATGCCTCTCCTTGTCATACACCCAAATCAACATGTGCTAAGAAAGACCAATAGTTATTGGAAAAAGCAATGATAATGACCTTGACTTCAATAGTGCCAATTTATAGTAGAGGATACCCTTTGATAGATTTTGACTTTAAGGAGGCATTAGATGGGGTAAATAATTTGAACTTCAACTTCATGATGACATCATTACATTATTTTTAAATATATAATGTGTATTGTAATTATGTTTTTCCTTTGTGGGCCCCCCTTTGAGCAAGACATTTATAAGTGGACAAAAATCAATTGGGAGAGCAAAGATTAGGGCACTAAATCTATGAGACTTGTTTGATGAAAGGCTACATTTCATGTATCTTTGACTCTACAAAACATACCCAAAGAACCTTGAAATATACATAGGTTATATATGGACATGTTTGCTACGTTCAGACATGAAAATTTGAGTTTTATCCTAAAGGTCATTCCTATTCCAAATCAAATATTGGTATAATTATACTTGATGGATTTAGCCTTTCATTAATTTGTGAATGATATAGCAGCACAATTGGCTAGGGTTATATGGTGTAAACATGGTTCGAACAAGTTTGTAAGCCTTCATATATGTAGTCTAGGATGTGTGTGGAATTGGATCTTCCTACCCACTTGTTGACACTTTTATAGTTGGTTAGTCTAAATTTGAAGTTGAACAATCTTGATATACCTTGATAATCCTAATATTGATTCTATTATTGAAAGGAAGGTCAACTTATCAATAATTGTCCTATCACTAAATCTAAGCATCCTCCTTTTTCATTTGCTAACAAATCCTTCGTCTCATCCCTTTGTATGTCTCACCATCGTCCAATAAACCATCTAATTTTCATTCTTTAAATATCAACACTCCTCTAAAACAATAACTTCCTCAACCTCCTCCCAAGTTGATAGCCTAGTCCTAACCACCTCTTAACGAGATGACATTTGTAGAGGGGAAAACCCTAGCACATCATGTGCAATGAAATAGATGTGGGGACATTTATACATATCCTATCACTTATACAATGTTTAATTTTGATTTGAAGAGGACTATTCTCCTTTGCTAGCAAACACTCTTAACAATCAAGATTAGCCTATTCTAATTTCTATTTTGAAATAAAATGTTATAAAAGGACATAACATTAAAATCCAACAAATAGGAACAATGATTTGCTTAAAAATAATAAACTAGAAAAAAAATCAATATAAGAAAATGAATTCTTCCTAATGCAAGAAATAAAGTACTATCCTTCCTATGAAGGATCTATCATAACCACATGACAAATACTACCTTTTTCCAAGCAAGAGATCTCAATCAGTTTATGTGCATCAAAGAAAGATGAATGGTTGTATAACCCATAGGGAGAAAAAGAAATCCACAATCTTCTACAAAACTCAACTCTAGGAAGGACATGGGGATGAGTTGAAGAGAGAGTGGAGATCAAGTGGGACCATAATGTGAGAGCTTTGAATACAATTTGGTAGCATAAGGGTGTAATTTTGAAGTCTAATGGAATGGGGGGTTGTACATGTTTTCAATTATAAATGAGGAGGTGAGGCAACTATTTTGGGTGCATTAAATGCCCCAATAAATAACTCTAATTAGATTTGCTCTTTTTCATGGTTTGACCATGAATTTTTGAAAATACTATGGTAAGATCATGAAGTAAGATATGGGACAAAGGAACATTTGAAACATAGTAGAATGAGGGTACTACCATATGTTGTACTTTAATTATTTGGTTAATTTTGACCAACTAGGGCCTTTAATATTAGCAATATAATCATGGGCTCATGTTTTGTTATATTACATTTACCCTTGAGGTATGACCATTTGACTTTAACAAGAGATAAAGTATGTAAAGTACATAGAAAAGAAACACAATACTAAGGGAGAGGGAGCCATACCTACTCTTATCAATGATGACCAACAATAGATACATTAATCGACAATCATGATATAAAGTGGATTATACAACACTCCAACACCTACAAAAGAAAGACATAAGCAATATCCTTAAAGAAAGAAAATAAATCTTAAAAGGAATAAAATCATGTCACAACATATGTACTTACATTTACCTTGGCCAAAATGGGGTGAAATAGAAAATGATGGTCTCCTACTCTATTGTCATCAAAGAGGAGATGCTCATAGTGTAAGGTTATCCAATATGCCATTCACCAAAGTGTCTACTTGAGTGTTATAGAATTGAGGAATGTGGGTGATTCTAAAGTTAATAAAGTGAGAGAGGAGTAGACAAGCCTCATGAAAGTGGAGGGCCAACTCTAGAGCATGTACCTCCCAAATATTAAAGAGCTAGGAAAACACCAAGAGTGAGTTGGTATACAACTAAACATAGGAGGTTCCTAACTCAAGAGTTTTTCAAAACATTAATAATAACACAAAAAATTATATAACTGTTGATCTTAATTGTTAGAAAGAAACAAACCATGGTGAGTTCATTGCTCTAAAGATCATTAATAATTCATGAATTATTAAATGATTGGAAATTTAGGCTAGTGAGGAGGTTTTGGATGAACTATCTTGCAAGGGATATTAAATTTGTCACAAAAGAGACTTTAGGATCTTGGTAAAAACACTAAGATTAGGGTTGTAAAACATGCCATGGATCTAAGCCCTAGTGGGTAAAGTTAAGGCACCAAAAACCACTAAATAAGGGCCTAAGAGAGCCAAGGTGAAGACGATGGATTTTGTAGGAGATTAGGTGAACACTAGGGATGATTAATTGACACACATGAGCTTAAAAATCCTCTTAGGGTCCAAACCAAAGGGATCTAAACTATCTTCCCTAATTACCAAAAAGGGTGCTTGTAAATCGAATGGGAAAAAAGGGAGTTAAAAACCTCCCAAGATTCTAAACAACTACCCAACAAACCAAAATGGGAGCTAAACAAGCCTCCTAGGAAACCAAGATGTCCTTGAGGGTGGAGAAGACTATTGGGAGTTGAAGAATGTCAAGGATGTCAAAGCATAAACACCAAGATGCCCTTGAGTGTCACCAACTATTCAAGATTGAGAATGGGGACAAAAGATTGTGAGATACCTTAAAGGGGCTAAGATGATGATACATTCACCAAAGGGGATAAGAGATGGTGAAGAGGTAAATATGGGAGCATTAGTTTGTTGCAAGTCTTGAAGCATCTTGAAGGAGTGTCACCAACACATAAGAAAGACCAACCATGCAAAACAAGGTGGGGGGCCTAAACACCAATTGGTGACATTAAAGAGGGTCAAAAGGACTCTTGGTAGGTCTACAAAGGACAATAAGTTAGCAAATAGGATTTGAGTGTTTGAAAGGGTCAACAAATATAAACCCTACTCTCTAAAGTTGGATGACCAAGATCCTCCCCCCACTCCCCCGCTCATCCCTTTGCCCCTCCTCCCCCCCATTGCTACTGCAATTGCTACCTAACAACTTTGTATTTGTTTCTTTGTTTTATGCTCTAAATTTCACTCCTATATGAACTCTAGAGGTGTAATTCTTTATCCGCCTATATTTTTTATTATGAAAATGTGGAATATTATTTCATAAATGATAATCTAAACGCTTACTCATTCAAAAAAAAATAGACCTTACTAATATATTCAAAATAAGGAAAACATCTAAAAATAATTTTCTTATAACTTGAAAAGGGCAGAGGAGGAGAAACTTTAGAAAGGGCCCCACTACAACTAAGAGGGAAGGCCAACCTTCAAATATCCTCATTTGAACCATCATTTTCATCCTCATTGGGACCATCATTTTCATCCTCATTTGGACCATCATTTCCTCATCCTCATTTTCATCCTCATTTGGACCATCATTTCCTTCCTGATTTGGACCGTCAGTTTTTATTAAGGGGGAGCTTTGAGCTTAAAGCTATCCGACACAGCCATTATATGCATATGGAGTGACAACGATGAGCAAGTCCGTGGGCCTTTCTTCTTGTAGTTTACTCATTTTTATCTTTGTAAGCTTAGAGGGAGGTTATTTTAGAATTCCGATGACAGAATTGCGTAATTTTAATGCCAAAATGATCTCGACAGGCCCACAATCCTCTTGGTCGGTTTTGGTGGGTGGGAGATAGTAGAAATATAGATTTAGAGTTGTAGGGTATATCCCTGAACTGGGTCCGGGTAGTTTATGGAGCAGAGGGGGGGTCATAGGCCCTATGCTCGAGTCACAATTGTCGTATGGGCATACGGGCAGAGAGGGTTAAAAGGCCAATTTACATTTATTACAGCATGCAGGCCCAGAATTCTAATGCCCAACACCCCAAATATATAAAATAAAATTATATATATAATGAATAATGTGATTTTCGGGGTGATTTGTATGTGAGTAGTGATTAGGAAAGGAAACTAAAAGTTAACATAATAGTTTAATAAAGAATCCATGAGCACATACATTGGGTGAATATGAGAAATGGAGAGAAATAGTTGAGAAGACGTCTATTATATTTTTAGAGGCATGGATTCTAAAGAGCTAAATAAGTGGCCTTAAGAATGAAATGTCTTGAGGTAGAATTGATTAACTAGTCTTTTAAGGGGAATTCTCTTAGGTGGTGAGAGATGGTAGGCAACATACTTTAAACTCTAGGTGATTATGAAGAGACTAAACCACTTAGATGCAAGCTTTACCTTTTTTTGGTGCTTCTTATCATAAGCGAGAATCAAGACAACTCCATGAAAGGGATGAGGCCTCACTAACTTTTCAAATTGTTGGTAATTGATTCTTTTGATATGTAAGTGTGTGCTTCAAAGCATCAAGTTGATGCTTGGTGAGATCCTCTAATTGAGATCTATGATATGTAAACTTCTCTTTGTTGGAATGAAGATTATAAGCCATGATTCAAAGTGAGAGGGTCAAGAATGCCAAATCAATCCCATCCTAAGAGCCATAGACAAGGGAGTATAGGGATGCCGTTATTGGGACTAGTCTAACAAGTACACATTTTTTTTGCACCTTCGGCTTTCCTACAAGCTTCCCATTTTTGTCCTTCTTTACCACTTCAATTTTTTCACATTCTCTTTATTTCTCCTTAATGTCTCATCCACTCCCCTAAATTCTCTAGGACACCATCAAAGGTTGGATTTGGCCCCTTGGAGTACCAAAACATGTTCATCTTGTTAAATGCCACTCCTTATCTCAAGGGCATGGACCACAATTATATTTCAACAAATGATGAAGATTATAAAGATGATGACGTGAATGTTGTGGTTGAAACCTAGCCATCACTAGTCTATGTGTAGGGTGCTAGACTACTTGTTTAAATAGGGAACTGATCTTTTACTATCTTAGGTTATCCAACTATGGATCTAGGATGATTTGATTATTGGTTACCATCTTTGTGCATTCATTGGCTTTGACTTGCAAAATAATCCTTTAAAACCCAACCAAGGTTGTCACAATGCATGTAAGGTTAGTTTTTTGTAACAATTGTTGGTTGCTAAGCTAAATTTTTGGCCACATAAGTGCCTCAAACTGTTATAGGGCATCAAGTGATGCAAATTTAGTTTGTAAGGGGATGATATACATATTATCTCATAGGAAAGTTATTAAATGGACACAATGCATGTAAGGTGATGTCTCCATGACAATTTATAACTACTTATGGGGTGCTCAAATCTAGTTGTGGATCCTCTCTTGCCACATTTGTTGGTGTGAATGTAATAGGGATTAGATGACTATGTGACAACTTCTAATTCATTGTAATTTTTTTTGTAATTGTCTTTCCTATGTTTCATTTTGGCAGCTATAGCATAGAGATTAGATTATTAAGTATGCCTATTTACATAGTGTTATATTTGATTTGTATGCTTGTGCACATCTATTTTTATTTTTATCTATAGGTGTAGCATCTTCTTCTTTTCAAGTCATGGCTCTATTATCCAATGGAGTAGACACCATTCTAATATGTAAAGGTCTAAATATTTCTCAAATGGATTATCTCTCTATCCTTAGTGGTTTACAAGAAGATTAGGGATCTTAGATATTTTCATTATTCAACATTGTTACTCAAGGAACATCTTAAATGACTAGAAATGGCTTAGATTGTTAGAAAACATGCCATGCATGTCTACACCTCGTGTTTGTGTATGAAATTCCAAGTGGATTCACTTGTAGGGATATAATACTACAATCATATATAGGTGCATATACAATGTTGTAGTTATAAATTAATCAAAAAAATTACAAGCAATTAGTTAATCTTTGGCCTATTGATAAATATTGGGGTCAAGCATACAATGGATATAGTTGTTGCTAGATTAGACAAGTCCATAGTTCATGTAATAAATGTCTTGTTAAGGATACCTCTAGGAGTACTCTCTTGTGTTTGGTTGATCCCCAAGAAAATGTGAGAATATCCACTTTCAACAATTGACATTTAATCATCCATATGTTATTGATAAACCCATGCCTACCCTCTTGAAGAAAAGCCATTGATCTTAAGGATAGGATAATACTCTAGGATTATGAAGTTGTGATTCTAGGACCCAATAGAATGGTGTTATTGTTGGGGATACAATATCTTAGCTATTATTTTGAAGACCTTTGCAACATAGTAATTGATTTTTTTCTTATTGGTGTGTTTTTTTGTTTGTGTATTAAATGTTGAACACATAGAAGTACTGAGAAGGGGCGTGAATCGATACTTAAACAAATTCTTCACTTCCAACAACAATTAATCAAATGTAAACATTTAAAACATTATAAGCAGAACACATAAGCACACAACCACAACACCGGATTTACGTGAAAACCCTAGAAGGGAAAAACCATGCTGAGCAAGTTGTTTGGATCTATTGACCAAATCCAACCTCACAAATGAAAACAAGATTTACAAAAAAATTATGGGCTACAATCCAAAGGAAGCTGCAACTCCCTCAAGTGCTACAACACTTACAAAACGATGCTACAACCTTTGTACAAAGATACTTATATAATTCAAATATTTATTTCACAAAATAGACTACAATACTATCTTACTTTTGCACGGCCACTCTACCAAGTTTTGCAGCACCATAATATCATCAAATACCCCTTTTTGTCATTACAACTATTTCCACTATCTTTGCAACAACACTACTAAACTACTATGCTTGAACTAATCTTTTCCATATTTCAGTATAAAAATAGCTTATGCGATTATCTCATTCACACATTAAATCCTTTTCTCATACATCACACTTCACATTCCATCTTTCAGAATGTCGCACACTTCCAAACACTTGGCATAATCATCTTAACATACCAAGTCAGCCCAACAAACACTTAGTCTTCTTTATATTAGTTCCAAACCAAAAGCGGTATCAAAGAGACAAAAATAACATCATGCGGACCATGTCATGAACATTATATGCCTTTCCAAACATTTATATGCTTCTCATAATCTCTTTACTTAGTTCAAGAAATTACTTGTTGGAGCAATTCATTAAATCACCAGCTAACTAACCTTCTAGATTTTGATAATGTAGACAACACACTGTCACTTATAGAATCATTTGCGATGGACCATACCACATAAAATTTTAACTGAGTAGACACATTATCTATATGAACATAAATCCAAAACTATAGGGCCAAATAAGATAATGCAGTAAAACTTGTGGTGACATTCTATCCTACCTTAGACAACCATTCACTGGAATTTGACTTGTTCTTGTTCTGTTAACTTTAGAAAGCTTTACGATAACAGTTATGCACATAAACTTGGAACATACATACCTCATAGTTATATTGAACTATCCTCTGAACTACAAGGCCACATCTTCATCTACAAAGAAATGCAGAGCATTTAACTGAGATTTTGTAGTGCAATCCTTTTTGCCTTTGACATTTTGAAGACATACATTTTTCTTCATACTCTATGTGAAGTATTTCATTAGGAAACATATGTAACAATACATCAATCAAGTCATTTTGACAAGTGACATCAATCCATGAACTTTAGAAGATAAGGTACAACTATGTACAAATGATACTGATTTAACAACATCACATCCCTTCATCACAACTCTTCATTAAAGACAACACACTAGTGTGTTTGCAATAGAAACATAAGTTGAAATCAATGACAACACATTACATCAATGATGACACATTTGTAACAATCTCTCACTTTGTCATTGATGACAACACTTACTAGATGCTCCATTTTCTCTCCCCCTTTGACATCAAGGGCAAAGGGCTAGCAACCTTCTTTTGCACACACCAAAAATAGTAGACTCCCCTTGAGAGATAGTACCGGTTAATCCAAAAATATTTTCTTGTAGAAAAATTGGCTATATTCTTTAGTTTTCTTAGTTTATATTAGTATAGTGGCCCGTCTATACAAAATTCCACACATTGTCATAGTATTATCCTCTGCATACTACTTTGGATTCAAAAATGTTGTCACAAAATTTTGTCTTGCATCAAGACATACTCCGCTTAATTTGGTGGAAGTATATTCTTGTAAATTGACTTCAACTGGTCAAAGTTATATCCCATTGTTTCTTTGCTGAGGCCGAGATTTGGATTTGGATTTCTAGATGCACATAAATGTCTTCTACTTCTTCCAAAGAAGATGGTGCATGATTTTTCTGTGCAACACTTTTTGCTTCTGTCAAAAACCCAATTAGTGAGGATAACCTTAAGCTCACTACTTTCCGTAGTTGTTTAATTTGGCCTTTGATATGCTCCCTTTGATCTTGTACATGTTGTATGTGGGAGTATAGTTTCTCTACTTGTGGCCTTATGGCACCATCATTATCCTACACTAGATCATATGTGGCAGCCACATTGTGATCTGCACTTCCATTTCATCAATTTGATCCTTGAGGTTCTTTGTAGTTGCAGGCCATTGTAAACAAAAAACATATAATACTTTTGCTTCCTCCATACATTGTTGAATATTCTTTATGCTTTATTTTATTTTTTCGTGCACCATTGTGTTGGAAGTTTTGGGAGATTATCATTAATGGAAAAATGTAACAACTCTTCTCCAAACTACTCTCCAAATCTTCTCCCCCTTTTGACATCAAAGGAAAAGGGTACATTCTTGTTTCTTGTTCTTTGCTCCTTATTTGACAAGATTTACATAGAATTTCTATTCATTTTCCTTCTCCCCCTTACATATATACATGACTTTACTCACATACTCCCCCTAACAGTGCTATCTGACTAAATTGTTCAAAATTTGCACTGGTATGCTATACTCTAACTTCCACATATATACAATAGAATCTTATTAACAAATTGAAAATCAAATTTGAAGAATGCTCAAAGCTTGAAGAAGTTGTGGCTCTGAGATCAGATTTGGAGAAAGCAATGAATCGTGAAGACCAATTCAAGAAGAGCACTACAATACTTAATGAAATGATTGAAAATCAAAATAATTCTACAAACAAATAAGGATTAGGGTTTGAAAAAGGAGAAAGTTCAAAGACCACCAATCAGACAACCAAATACACAAAGGTACCCATCTTTGAATGGTTATTGTTATGACATAAGGCTATAAAATGTAGAAGTAGAATGAATCAAAATGCTCATTTATTTCCCAATCAGTGTTTTACATGCAATAGATTTGGTCATAAGGCTAGTGAATGTAGAAATCAAATGATGAATGGTTACAATAATGGCATGAGGTTTCAATCTTTCAATGGCTAATATTATACATGCAATGGATATGGGCATAAAGCTAATCAATGTAGATCCAAAGTAAGTGGAAGTAAGCTTGTTCAAAATGTCAAATGTCACAAATGCAATAAGTTAGGACACATTGCTAAATTTTGCAAAAGTAAGAATGTGGAGGTTGATTTAGTAAAGAAGAATGATCTAGTTAAGAAGGCTAATCCTGTAGAGATGAAGAAAGAGATGAATAAGATCTGGAAAAATAAAGAGGAGAATGAGGGTAAGGATGAGTCTATGCTAGCTTCTGGTGCATATGTTTCCTTCAAAAACTAAGTTAAGAGCTTTGGCTCAGGGGGAGTTTTAATAGACAATATTTAAGCCCCTACAAAAGATATGGTGTTGATGCCTTCAATATGTGGATATGAGGTGTAGGTTGGTATGCTTGACCTATTGATGAAAACATCAATGAAAAATATCAAAATGTGGAAGCTTACAGATTAATTGAAGGTGATTGTGCATTATAGTTATGTTTTGTCAAATTTTTTCCTAACTTAAAATCAAGAATTCAATGTGAATTAGGTTATCCCAAAAGGGTTTATAAGCTATTTCACATTTGATCTAAGTCATTTGCAAACAAGCATTCAAGGAGATGAGAGAAGTGACTTAGGAATGAAGTGAAGTGTTACAAAATTCTTTTGCATGAAACCATAATTGGTGGTGTTTGAAAGGCATTTATAGTTTCTATTTTCCCTAAGATTTCAAAGTGATTTCATTGTTTTGAAAATGTATACCCCACAAGTTGTCGAGGTTGTGGACCGATCCTGTCCAAAATTCAAACGACACCTTGATAAGTCAATGATGGCTGATCTGGATGGTGTATTCTCAAGTATTCCATATGGTTTGCTACATACAAAAAAAAGATGTAAGGGTTTACATGAATGCTAAGTTGGAAGAGTATAATCACACAAATTTTGGTGATGTGTGGTATAATTAACTCACTGTAGACCAATTTGAAATAAAACTCGAGTTCGAGAGTTTGGCAGAGAAGAAGCTTGACGTTTGGAACAATTCCCCTATATTTTTCTATGTGAATGAGTGGATTAGATATACATTAAGTAGAATTCATGATAAGTTTATGTGGTTGGATATTCTTCACATAATTAATAAGGAATCTATTAGGGTTGTTACAGGATTATGCTCAACCAGACTAGTTTTAGCACTCAAATCGATGAATCTAATGAAATGGTAATGGAGTTAATAGGTGCGAAATATGACAAGAGAGATTTGAAAGTAAAGGAAATAAAATACCCTATAGTAAAATATACATCAATGATGATAGGGTACAAGATATATTTTACAAACAGAGAGAACTTTGTTTCTACAACCGCCATCAATATTGCATATGAGATGGTAAAGAAAGGTGTTGATTATGATTTGTGTGAATTGTTAAGGGAACAAATCTTGGAGAATTTTCAAAAGACTAAGGACTCTTGGGACCCCTTCAAGTTTGGTACCTTGATCATTTGTTTAATTTTCTACTTTCTTGATGAGGTTCCCAAAACTAGGAACATAATGTGGTTAAAGGAAAGACCAGTGGCATCTCATATCAGAGACCACAAGATGAGATTAGGTGATGAAAAAACACAAAAGAAAGCATTATAGGGATTCTTCAAAACTTTCCAAGAAAATATGCAAGCCAAAGAAATAATTCTAAAGAGAGTAGTACAAAACTACAAAAATGGCATTATCTTCATGGTGAGTAAAGAATCATGCATAATTGAGGTTGTTGAGCGTATAACTATTTGGATCCCAGAAATGGGATATGAAGTTGTTGAGGATGTAATTTTTGGTTTGAACAACCATAGATTTATTAAGCCGAGAGACACCTCTGAGGGAAGATATGGAAAATATGAGGAGAAGTCCAATGTTGTGCACATGGAGCAGAGAGAAACAAATATAGAAAATTGTTGAGATGATGATTGCATAGGTTGTAAAGGTGATGGGCCTATCAAAGGAACAAGTGGAGAAATACAAAAGCATGTATGGCTCTCTGAGAGGTGCATCCAACAGAAGAAGATTTGGTAGAACATACACCCCCTCTCCAATTTCCCCCAAGTCCTCCAGGACTATGCCCTTTATTAGTGGAACCTAGAGAAAGGAGTCAACTAGTACTCTGACTAAACAACAAAGTATGCATGTAAAAGTAAAGAATTCTCCAGTGAAATAACAAGGCGCCCCACTAAAGAGCAGAGTAAAGGTAAAGGTGACAAGAGAAATAAATTCGAGTGTTGATGAAGAGGAAGAGGAAGAATAACTACCTCTCATAAGAAAAAGAAAATAGGGAGTATCACAAGTAGAAACCAGTGGAAAAAGGGTTAAGGTTGATATTGATGACAATGATAGTGAAGAGAGATAGAAAAATGAATTAAAAATTTAAGTGAGAGAAAATAAAGCCAAGTCTAGTAAAGGAGAAAAAGCTTCGAAATAAAAGACAAAGAAGAAGAAGAAGGATAAGTCTTCCCTAGTGAGAAAACATAGCCCTATGGAATTAGATGCATTATTTAATGGTATAGTTGAGTATAAAATGTTGGAACAAACTGCTGAATTATATACCACTGTAGATGACACTGATAAGTCTATAATAGAAGAGGCGATTGTTAGATATATAGTTACATTTAATGTCAGCATGAAGGGCATTGAAGGAAAATTAATTGAATATTTGAAAAGTGCATTGCTTGCAAGAAGAGAAGAGGCAATAAATGAAGATGTGAAGTTGAGATCATGTGCCTTGAAGAAAGTTAGTGCTACCTTTTTAGATGAGGACGAAGCTAAATTAGCTCAATTGTACAATAAAGAGTTTAGAACTAAGAAAAGGGTCACTACCCTTATGAGCAGAGATAAAAATGATATTGAAAGGCTCATGAATGAATCTATGGAGAAAGTTTCCAATTTGGAAAAAGAGCTAGGAATTATATAGACATTAAAGAGAAAATGCATGATAATGCTTCTGTTTTAGAAGTTAATATAACAAAAGATACACAACAAGAAGATGCTCAACCTAAGCATGATGTAGAGAAGGAGAATAAGCAAGAAGATACCCCTCTGGTAGTGGAGAATGTGGTTGTGGAAGAAGCAAAGATACCCCTCTAGTAGTGGAGAATGTGGTTGTGGAAGAAGGAAATGTTATTGGTAACACTCCTCTGGTAGGAGAAAACATTGTTGGAGAATAAAATGTTAAAGTGTTGCAGAAGGAGGATAATCAAATAGGACATAACTCCCCTCCTCTGAAAATAGTGAAGAATATTGAAGATGAGGTTGTACAAGACAACCCAGAGATCAATGAGGCACAACATACAAAAAATATGCCTCCTCTAGATAACAATGAAAAATTAGTTGATGATGAGAAGAAGGATTCAAGAAAGAGTCTAGCAGTGCTGAGAAGAATGAAGAGAAAGCATAAGACATCATTGGTGAAAAGGAAAATGTAGAGGAAAAGAAGGATGAAATTAATGTGAAAATGGTTGGAAAATATTTTGAAACCTCCGAAGATTCATTGAAGAGTTTATTGAACTTGCAATTATAATTCAAACCTATTGTTTCTACCCAATTATTACAAATTATAATGTGGCATGGGAACATAGATGTGGACAAGATGTCCCCTATGCAAAAGTTACAAATTGGTGATACATTCCATGCCTCCATTAGAAAGGAGATCTTGTAGACACATCCGAAGAGTGTGAAGCTGATAGATGAAGCAATGAAGGTGCTAAAAGATAATATTCCCAGAGTAAGTATTGCTAATTCTTTATTTGGTGTGCAAATTTTGAAGCTTTTACTTGATTCTTTCAAAGAATATTTTGCTGGTCTTGAAGAAAATTTGGAGGAGATCAATAAGAGGATGAATGATAGAAGGTTGGAAAACATAATAAATAAGTGTGCCACTACATATGGAAAATTATAGAACAACCTTAAGGATGTGAAAATTTTTGTTGATGAGGCCAAGGATCTATTTTAATTTTTCTTGAAGTGGCCCAATTCAATAAAGAACATAAAGGTTGAGATGGATTCCATTGGGGCCCACAAATTGACAAGGTATCTGATACCTATGATTCGACGAATGATGTAGATGGATCAACTAGATTAGCAATTGAAAATCTGCATGAACAATTCTTCCAGTTGCAGGAGCAAAGAGAAAAGATCATAGTGTAGTTTGGATAGCTCAAAGACCTGGTGAATGCAAAATTCACACCTATATCCAATGCTATGACCAATGTAGAGAAATCAATAAAGATGAATCCAGTACCTAATACTCCAGATTAAGGAGAAGAATTCCTCATGGAGTTTGAGGTTGTGAACCACATGCTTGGGCTGGCCAAGAATCATTGGGAGAATGAAAAAAAGGACTAGCAAGCACACCTTACAAAATTGCAGGTGTTATACACTTCTTCTGGTTGATCTATGCATATTATTTTCTATTTATGCATTTTAGGTTCTATTGTATATATGTGGAATTAGAGGATAGCATACCAATTATAATTTTGAACAATTTAGTTGGATAACAATGTTAGGGGGAGTATGTAAGTATAGTCATGTATATATGTAAGAGGGAGAAGGAAAAGGAATGGAACGTCTATGTAAATATTGTCAAATGGGGAGAAAAGAACATGAAATATGTATGAAACCTTTTCCCTTGGTGTCAAAGGGGGAGAATATATAAAGAGTAGTTTGGAGAAGAGTTGGTTCATGTTTCCATCAATGACAAAGGGGAATATTGTTGGAAGTTGGAGGAGATTGTCATTGACTTGACTGTTGACAACATGAGCATGAGCATATATAGTGTTGTCATTGATGTAAACATTATGGTTTGATGTGAATATTGATGTACAGTTGGGTGGTGAAGCATGAGTGAGCATGGTGATGGTAATCCAATATAGAGATGCATATTTTTTCTTTGGTGAAGAACAAATTGATTAATTATTTGGTTGTGTCAGAACACAATTTTTAGTTTATAGAGCATCATTTTTTTGGTCTGCATTAGTTATTCTTGAGTTATTTATATCTATAGTTCTAAGGAATTTTTGGTACAAGTTTGAAGACCTTAAATCCAAAGTTTCATGCCTTTATTTCCTCAGGTGCAAAATCTATGGTTGACAGTATATCAAATTTGCCAATGACAGTGTTGCTAGTGTAGAGTACTTTTTTGGAATGATCCGCATTCCACCACATAATATAATAATTTTTTACGCAGTCTTGAGGGAGTTTTTATAGGTTCTAGTAGCACCTGGATATCAAAATGTCTAACCTATTCTAAACAATTAAAATGCAATGGAAAACATAATGAAACACCTCAAGATTAGCCTAAGGAATTTGAAAATGCAAAGAGGAAAATGTTAAATGATGACAATGGATATACCTTCCTTCTTGCAGCTGAAACTCCTTGGTTGGCCCTTGATTTGGATTGATTTGTATGCTCCTTGATGACTCTTGATGTGGCTAAATGGAGGATTTTACTATGTGTTTGGATGCAAATGAATGGATGAAATAAATGAGTGCACAAAATGGCAGCATTTAGTTGCAAAATGGCTAAGTGTTGCAAATGCCTTAGAGGAAGGGGTATTTATAGAGAATTTTGAATTCTCTAGAGAATTCAATGGTTGAGATTTATCCAACAAGGTCAAGATGAAGGGCTAAGGTGAGTTGAGGACTCACAAGCCCTCACATTTTGACATGTGGAATGTGAGATGGCTAAGGGTGAGATGATGTGTAGATGATGTGGAAGGGAGGTACATGATGTGGAGGAAGGAAAAGTACCTTCCAAGTACCTTGGGGAGTGAGAAGATTTCCTCAAAAAGGGATTTCTTGTCCCCAAGTGAGAATGAAAGGGACATTTGAGGAATTTTGGAATTCCTCAAAAATCTCCATGGGAAAAGGAGAGGTGGTTGAAAATATAAATGTGAATTAAAAATTCACATTCTTAGGAGAGTCTAAAGGGTAAAAGGTGAGCTCCAAAAAGGTGGGAATTGGTCACATGTGCATGAGGTGACATGTCAAATATTCTAGAAGATGCATGGGAAAAGGGGATTCTAGGAATAATAAAAGTGAATTAAAAATTCACATGGGGAAGAGAGGAGCCTAGGGTGAATAAAAAGGAATTAAAAATTCCTTGGGGGATGGGGAGAGTTGACTAAGGTACTAATTAGGTTTAACTAATTAGTAATTAGAGGATAATTAAGGGTTAATGTGGATTAGAAGCCAACTTGCAAAAGTTGGAGGATGTGACACATCCTAATCAAGGATTAGGCATGTGCACATCCTTAATGAAGAGATTAGGAGATGGATTAGGATTATATGAAAATGACATGTGAGGATTAAATAAATGTAATATTTATTTAATTCATTTGATGAAAAGAGGATTAAGGAGGGTAAGGTATTTAATATTTAATTATTAATTAAATATCTTAGGGATTTGGCAGAATTAACGATATTAATTAAATAATAGTAATATTACTTAATTAACTTGGATAAGAGGATGTTTAGATGAAAAGTGGTAAATTTGGATAAATTAAGTGTCCAAATTTGGATGTCTACATTTTGCCCCTCTTTGAGATGGTGTTATGAAGTAGCATCATTTCAAAGAATATTAAAATATAGAACCCAGAAGGAGATGGTTAGATTGAGAAGGATGCCCCAGTCATCAAACGATGACTAGGAAGAAATATGATGGAGGTGAAGATGAAGATTAGGGATAAGGATGCCCCCTCGAGAGGACATGCGGGTTCAAGAAACACGGATGTGCTCTTGAAATGGATGAGATGATGAAATGGGAGATGGGGAAGAGGATGAAAAGGGATGGATATGAAAGGATGAAAAGGCGTCAGGAGGTTGGGAAACAAAAATGGATGCAAAGATGAAGACGATGTTGCCCCAGTCAAGGTACAAGCCAAAAGGGGTTGAGGATGGATGGAGTGTTGTCAATGAGGATAGGGAAGGATACATCCCAATGAGTGGTATTGATGAGGGAAGGATACATCCCAAAACACCACTAAAGGATAGGGAAGAGTACCTCCCGATGAGGATGATGAAAGTGTTGTTGACGAGGGAAGGATACATCCCAAACAACACTGAAGGGATATGAAGAATAAAATGGGATGATGATGATGATGAGAATGATGAGGATGATTGGATCAAGGCTTGTAACAAGACTGGGAACAAGACCAAGGATATGATTAGATGATTTAGGCTAAAGGGAATGGATGGGGATTGGATAGAGATGTGAGATAAGGATGAAGGATGAATGGATGGGGGGATTTGTGATATATAAGAGGATGGGGGATATATGCAAGATGATGGAATGGAGAATGAAATGCAATCCTACTACAATTTTCCATCTTTAGAGCACTGATTTTTGTTATAGCATAAGACACCAAGTGCCAGGGTATGTGGAACCAAGGCGTAATAGTGTCTAATGCATGAAATAAACACAACAGACAAGAAGGCTATCCCAACACCCCAAGGTCACAAAGACCTTGGTCGGGCCAGGTATTGAGATAACCACAAGCACAAAAGGATGCCCCAGCATAACACAAGACCTCGGGGATCTTGGTGGGTACTACGTGGGACAACCAAGAAGACACAATCAAACAAAAGATCAAGATATGCCCCTATGTGGATTAGTCAAAACACACCATAATATGATGGATCAAGGCGACCGTGACAAGTGATGATAAGGAGCTCAAATGATAAACAAAAGCCAAAAGTATCAAAAGATCATAATTAATTTCAAATGTCCTTTGCCATAGGATCAAGGGGATGGATGGGATTGATGAGGTCTGTTAGGAAGGATGCATCCTGTTAAGACCAAGGATGGTTACTAGACTAAAAGATCGATATGACGCAGGGTATTCAAAACCGATTAGATCTCATGATACAAGTGGGTCTCATTTGTGAGGAACTAGCTAGATAAGGGCATAGCTTGACGACACGACACAAGAGATGAGACTGACACACCCTAAAGACCTAGGGACTCGGGGGCCGATCAAAGATTAGCCTTGCCTATGTGAAAGCGCAGAGCCCTCGTAGTTCGGTAAAAGGCTGACAACTGACCAAGATGGAGACCTTGATGGATGGTAAAGATAGGATGGACAAAAGGAGTAAAGTGGACAATGGCGATCGATGAGAGACAATAGATGATAGATGATAGAGGAGTAGATAGACAAAGCAGAAAGACTGATGATAGATGATAAAGGATCCCCGGGGGCAGATCAAATGATCGACCTTACCAACATGAAAGCGCAGGGGCAATGTAATTCGACAAGAGGCTGACGATGGACCATGATGGAGACTTCGATGGATGACAAGATGGAAAAAGAAGAAAGACCGATGATAGATGATAAAGGATCCCCGAGGGCGGATCAAGTGATCAACCTTGCCTACGTGAAAGCGCAGGGGCAACGTAGTTCGATGAAAGACCAAAGATAAATGATGGATAAAGGATAATGATAGGATGAGTGGAGGATGATGATAGGATGAGGACAATCACATAAAGCTTAGGGATATGATAGTTATCCAAAAATATGAATTGGGAGGATGATATGATGGGATTGATTCTACACCAAGTTTTGGGGTTTAAAGGGCGTAAGGTGTTGACAATAAGATTTTTCCAAATTTGGCAATTTTTAAAAATTGTCAAATTTTTCCATTTTAGGAAACCTCATGGATATACTTTTGGGAGTCCAAATTTTTTCCAAGAAATACCCAATATTGAGATAGGATGAATTGCCAACTAACATCCCAAATTTGAGATATGCATTTCGAGTTATGAGTGAAAACAATTTTTTAAAATGCTAGAAAAAAACACTAAATTAGGATTTTGAGGGTCAAGATGAAAGTTTGAGGACCTGAAAATGTGGCAAAATGAGTTCCAACCACCCATAAAATTTTAGCTCAAACGGACACCCGAGTCAAAAGTTATGGCCTCCAGAAGTTTCGGCACAAAAATCAAAATTCTCAAAATGAAGTCTAAGTGATTGGGATGGATGATTTGATGCTAGATATGGGCTTTAATGATGTTCTAAGTGGCACTTATGTGATTTTGGTGATGGAACGATGATTTTCAGAAAAG